>CM071925.1:15630698-15868365 GCA_016081115.2 Rehmannia glutinosa
CTAATTTTTGCAATTTTGGTCCCAATTGGGTATTTCAATATTTTATTTTTCCCGCTATACTCTTGTCCTTTAGCCAAAATACCTATGATCGTTACAAGTTACATGAGTGAAATTGCAATTGTGACTAAAGGGTAAAATCATCAAGGACTGAAACCGCCAGATCAAAAAGTTATAGGACAATATTACCAACCCCTAAGAGTTAAGGGGCTAAAATTGCAATTAAGCCCAAAACATACAGAAGTAGGATTAGTCAATGTTATCTCAAATTAAAAGTAAAACAATAAAGGACCTGCAAAGTAGTTTGTTTACGTTCCTTTCCACAGGGTTTAGTATGGGCAAATTCGTTAAGCTATCAAGTTTAAGTGAAGTTTCAAAATGTTGAATAAAATTACTTAATCTGCCCTCGGTTCACAAATAAAAATATATTTGCTGAAAATTGCTGAAAGGAATCATTTGATGAAAGAGAACATAATAAGTCCAATGCCTAGATGAGCAAAATGGAAAAATTATCATCTTAGGTGTTTATTTACTTGTGGAAAGCTATAGACTACTTATCTAACCTGCTTCGCTGACTCAAGTCTGCAATTAGATTCTTGAAAAGAATGATGAAACTTGTCCGAATCTTCGTCATCTCTACCACTATGCAACATTTTATCAAGTTCATCAATTTCCTGCTGCAATCTTGAACAATCTGAACTGCGTTGGGAACGGAAATCAAACTCTTGCTTCTCAAGCGCCTAGGAAAACCCAAGACTGTCAGTGAACAGATAATAATCTGCTGGCAATATAACTGCAGTGAAGAAGGGAGACGAAACTTCTGAAAGAATATGATAGTTCTACACATCCTTCATCTATGTCATGCATTAACTAAAGGAATTTGTGAGCGGAAAAATATTCAGCTCAGTGTAGCATGTCATCCACACAATAATATTTTTTCTTCATAAATTTAGAACATAACTACGGAATATTTTGTCATTAACAAAAAAAAAAAAGAAGATTGTTTTATAGGTAGGTACAAATTCAATGAATGTGCAATATAGGTCCTATTGCAACAAAAGGCTTAAAAGATGGAGTGACCTTCAAAGACTCCAAAAGTGATACCACACTCCACCCCATTGAATTAGGGCATTCTTTATCAATTCTTTCGCGTAGGATTCGCACTTCATCCGAAACATCAGCATCCTGTTGGTCATCGAGATTGTTAGGAAACAACAAATATATAAAAGGGCCAGTGACATTCTTACTTGAGAGGCTCCAAATTTTACTGAATAAATCTACAAGGTTATTGAGGCCGTAAATTGTGTAGCACCAATATCACCATTCACAACCTATTTCTCAATAAAGCATGTAATTTCTCACTCGGAATTGCGAAAAATGTTCCAGAAAAACGGAATACAGAAAAAAGGCGAGAAATATTGAACCAGTTCTTCAAGATTTCCTCTACATTGAAAAAAGTTTCTAATCCTGAAACCCCATCTCTTACTGCAGACTGTATTAACCAGTAATCATAAATGATAAAACCCAATTAAGATTCAATGCAATAGGTCTTTGTTGAAATAAACAGCCCGTGCAATTTAACAATGCGATAAGTGGTCAGAAAATTACCTCATCGTTGGCCATTTGTTTTTGCAGCTAATCGAATATCAGCAGTAAGCCTGAATCAAGAGTGAAATCATTAATTTTCAGTAGTGGAAGAGGCTGTAAATATTAATATGCAAGGTTTTTGTGAATTTTGAGATTCCATTCATTTATTTGGAAATTAGTGATAAAGCTCTGTTTGGCACATGTCAAATATATGGGCAAGAGAAGGTGACGGGCAAAGTGGTCATTTATGTTTTAGATTTACTAGCAGAAAATTTTAATCCTTTTAATCTTAGATTAATTCTCGAAGAAAATCACTTTAACATTGGAAACAATAAGTATTTTTAAATGATTATGGCATGTGTTAAATCGAATGAAATTAGATTCAAACTGTTTTATAATAAATTACTAAATTTGCACCCATTGCTCACAAAAGAAAAGCTAACAGTTGGGTGTATGATAAATAACTATTTTTTTGTTGCATCGACTATAGCATTATTATTATTATTATTATTATTATTATTATTATTATTATTATTATTATTATTATTAATTTTTTTTTTTTGGAAAAGCACGATAAAATTATTTTAAATCTAATTGTAAGTGATTTTCTAAAAGATAGTCCGGAATTCAAAAATGGGAACTCTAGGAGTCATATTCAATTATTGAGAAAATATTTATACTTTTTGCATAGTATAAGAGAATTGGCTTCAAAAATTATTTATTTATAAAATTATTGATATTGGAATTTCTGTTTAGTCTGCTTTGTTGAATCAGCAACTCACTCAAACGTGCCCTTAAGTTTCACAACAGAAAAAACCAGAAAACTCCCCAAGGCAAAGTCTTAAAACCCTAGTGGTTTCTCCTATTTTCCCTCTCTGCTCTCTGCAATCTATCATCTCACATACTCATTGACGCAGACACACATCTAACAATGGCAAGCATGATGGTATTCTCACGATCTATATCTTTTTATGTTTATAACTTGTGTTTGTTTTGTATAGAGAATCCAATCATTTTGTGATCTTCATACACACTGTCCTGCGCTCACTGTTGGTTTTTCAATTCCTCTTGTAGTTTTCTATGTCTGTTCTTATTTTTTTTTATTTTTTTTATTTTTATTTTTTTGGGGGGAGGGGGAGGGGGCGAGGGGTGGACTTGGGATAGTGTTATTTAATTCCTTTTTCTTTTTTCTTTCTCCTAAGATTAATTTAACGAGAATGCGATAGTAGGAGTGGTTTATAAGAGTAACAACTTTTCTCATTGATCGGTGATGCTGTTGTAAGGACACTATTCAATTTTTGGTGATTTGGCAAAGACAAAACGTGAGTTTTTATTTTTATTTTTTTCTTAGTCCTGCAATTGTTAAAAACAGCATTCAGGATATTGGTGGAGCTAGGTAAAAATAACCTTTTGCTACGGAACTGAGGTGAGCAGCTGTCTGGTTGGATAGACATCTACATGCTCAGCTTCTGTGTTATTAATGTGGTCCTGGTCATTATTTTTCTCTACAATTGCCTAATTTGATAAATTTTTGTAGAACTTCAGAATTTTAGGGATAATTTCTTTTTTCTTTTTTCTTTTTGTTAATTGGCTTTGTTCCCTCGGAAATAAGGGATATTCTTCTTTGGATATTGATTCTGTCACCCTCACTCCTGGAACATGGGGAATAAGAATGTACCATAAATAAATTTATAGCAACAAATTAACATTGTTCTGTCAAGCTATTGCAAAACAAAAGGCATTGTTTTCTATGGCTATCAAATAAACAGAAAATGATATGAATGTGCAAACATTATCAGACAACTAATTGATGTGTTATTCAAGTCTTCTTTGTTATTTTTATATCAGTGCATGTCTTTAGCATTTGAACATTCTGGTTTTTAGTTTTTGCATAAAAGGATGATAAATTGCCAAATCTTTCCGAAATAACCAATTCATGGAGCAATCTTCCAACAGATTTTCTTGGTTTTTGTTTTTCACAATCATTATTGTAAACACCTGAATAGTTGCAACTAATATTTGATATATAATTAGATAAAATTAATAGATGACATGTCATCTTATGAGTCAGTAAACTACATTTTTTTGATAGAAATTTGTGAAATGTATGCCAAAAGGTCAAGGAGTGTATGGATTTGTTTTGGGTTATTTTTTGATAGAATGAATTGGAAAATGCGATGTATTTGGAGCAAATGCATTGGAGAACGTGATATATGTTTAGTTTTACTTTGGGAGAATGAAAATATTTTGGGATAACAAAAACAATCATTGTCCAGAAAGTTCTTGGGTTTATCTCATTACCCGAGAGCGTGACATTGAGGGGTTTGATTACCAGTTTCCTAGCTGTTGGTTCTTTTTTTTATACCTTAACTTGATTCCTCGAATTTCCATTGATTTTGTTGGAAAAATTGTTTCAACTTTTCCTCATCCACTGGCCTCTTCATGCTGTAACTAACCTTTGTTGCGGTGGATTGTTTATCAAACAACAGCAACCGCAAATCATACTGCTCAAGGAAGGGACTGATACATCCCAAGGGAAGCCACAGTTAGTTAGCAACATAAATGCGTGCATGGCTGTCGCTGATGTTGTGCGAACCACTCTTGGTCCGAGGGGCATGGACAAGTTGATCCATGATGATAAGGGGAACACCACCATATCTAATGATGGCGCCACCATAATGAAGCTTCTTGACATCGTCCATCCTGCTTCCAAGATCCTTGTGGATATCGCAAAGTCCCAAGATTCTGAGGTATTGTACATATATTCATTTGATTGAGTTAATTGTAAAGGATTTGAGCTTCTGTGGTTATTTTCCAAAGGCTCAAGATGCAGCAGAACTGAAAAAAGAGGATTCATGTGGTGACTCCATTTGAATATGGGATAAAACCATTTCAACTTGTTATACTATTGTGAGGCTAGGAGTCAGCATTTGTGAAAATTCTTGGCCAACGTTCTTGATTATATGCCTTTTAGGTTAATATGCCTTGAGTTTTTCCTTTATGCTGAATCATTGTTAGCTATCTGTCTTGGAAAAAATAAAGTGAGCTAACACAAAGGTTTCAGATACAAATTGCTCCAGTTGCAAATAATCAAGATGAAGTTAAATTGCTTCTTGTTCATCCCATCAAGTTGACTTGGAATTTACATTGAACTATTTGTAAATCTTCTATTTTTCATTTACCGCACCCATAATACTCCCTGTGGAGTTCCACGCCCATTTAATCTCTAGATATTTTATTGTTTGTTCTTCAGGTTGGTGATGGGACCACTACTGTAGTTCTGCTTGCAGGGGAGTTCCTCAAGGAAGCAAAACCTTTTATTGAAGATGGAGTTCATCCTCAAAATATTATTCGGAGTTACCGAACAGCTTCTTATTTGGTAGCAATAGGAGCTTAATTGATATGTTTGAATGTGGACATGGATCTACATCTCATGCATTTCATACTTTTTTTAAATTAATAGGCAATTGAGAAGATAAAAGAAATAGCTGTTAGCATAGAGGGAAAAAGCTTGGAAGAAAAGAAGAGTTTACTTGCTAAGTGTGCTGCTACAACCCTATCCTCAAAGCTCATTGGTGGTGAGAAGGAGTTCTTTGCAACCATGGTGGTGGATGCTGTCATTGCCATTGGAAACGATGATAGATTGAACATGATTGGAATTAAGAAGGTATATATATAAGTCTGTACTTAGTGTTATTCTTTTATCACGCTTGTTTAAGAGATACTGTCAATCTTGTTTTTCTGGATAATCGTAATTTTGATGTTATACTGTTTGTTTTGTTAGAGATTTTTTTGTATGTTACTGCGTTTTGCAGCTTATATCCTTATCAACAATGTTCTGATAAGAGTTCAATGGTTTTCTTAAATGTTAGTCATTTTTTAGTATTATGCCAAGTGTTTGTTTGGCTAGTTAAACCTAGATCCCCTAGCATCTGAGATTTTTTATACTGCACTTTTTGTAGATTACTAAATCATGCTTAGAAACGTCTCCCCTGTTGTGGTTCCGTGTGATATTTATGTGTAGATGCAGCTTTCTTATGAGTTGTACAACCTTTGCCCATTTAAATGTAACTATCATTTTCCCATACATGGTCATGCGTGTTGAATAATATTGTGGGAGAACTGAACAGAAGACTTCACAAGAACTTGCCCAGAATGTATAGTTATATCAGAAACTGATCCAGTATGATTCTTCCCTTTGCATATGATACAAAAAGCTATTCCTAACTCTACTTGCTTACCCCGAGATGATAAGTTTTTGATGATGCATGCCAAGAGCCCTTTTTGTTATGCCTGTATCGGGAACATCATTTCGTACATTTTCCTGCATATCCTGAACAACTACAGTGTACAGTTTGATGGAAACATTTAAGTAAATAAATACAGAGACGATTATAATAAGACCTTAAATGGATATTCATCTGTGACTGCTTAAAAGTATATTGGGGGTGGGGGTGGGGGAAGAGGAGTCATGGATGTGAAGAAATCTAGAGAACATCTGTTTTCAACTGTAGAATAAGACTGAGATAAGTTAGCATTATGGGAAACTGTCTAATTTTTCAACTGCAAATTGTGTAAACATGATTATGCAAATATGATTTAATATGTAAAACCGGGTATGGAAACACAAGTATTTGATGAAGTTTATACTCTGTACTCATCTGCCGTTTGGTCCAACTTCTTTTTCAAGCTCAAAGCCTGGATAAATAGTCCTGCTAATTCTTGGTCAGGCACTGGGAAACTAGCTTGCAAAGAATCTATACTCTGCCCTGTCAATTATGCCGAACCTAATTATTCTGAAGTTTCAGATTATTTCAATTTTAAAGCCTTGATAGTTCCACTTTGGTGCACACTTTGCTATATATCGATTTATGTGGTATTGCAATCTTTTTTATTTTCATTACTACTAAATGATCTAGTTATACGCACTCCCTATTTCAGTCTTTGTGTTGCGCTTTTTGTGCTAATATGCTTTGTAGGTTCCTGGAGGTACCATGAGGGATTCTTTTCTTGTGGATGGTGTGGCCTTCAAAAAGACCTTCTCATATGCTGGTTTTGAGCAACAGCCAAAGAAATTTGTAAATCCCAAGATACTTGTGCTAAACATAGAATTGGAGCTAAAATCAGAGAAGGAAAATGCAGAGATAAGGTTAGAATTTTTTCATATTTTGATCTGTTCTTCCCGCTGCAAGGTTGTTGCCCAATAAGTTCAACAAATACTTACTTTTCCTGGAGAATCTTTCTATATACAGATTGTCAGATCCATTACAGTATCAATCAATTGTAGATGCAGAATGGAATATCATTTACGATAAGTTGGATAAATGTGTGAAAAGTGGAGCTAAAGTTGTTTTGTCACGACTTGCTATTGGTGATCTGGCTACTCAGGTAATGGTTTGACCAATTTACTTGTCGATGTTCATGTTATATAGGTGTTTACATTATGGAACTTTTGCTGAAAGGGAGCAGCCGGTTTATGTACATTTATTAGTTAAAGAATCATGGGGTCATTAGGGGATCGATCATGATTGGAATGAGATAAGCAATTTGTCAGTCCTATGATATCTTCAACATGATTATTAGGGGAAACTAAGAGTGTGTTTGGCCAAGCTTATTAAAAAGATCTTATAAGCTCCTACATCTTATAAGAAAACTTTAGAGCTTATAAGATGTTCCATCTTGATTTAAAAATAAGTTGTTTAAGTGTTTGGACATTGGATAAAATAAGATGGTGTAGCTTTTAAGATATTAGTAATGACAATTTTGTAATTAAAATAGTCAAAATTAGAGGTTGTTGAAATAAGATCTTATTTTGAAATAAAGTTTCGATTTCCCACCTTTTTTAAAAACAGCTTATAAGGTGCCAACATCTTACGTAGGAGCTTATAAGATATTTTTTTGTAAAATGTAACAGCTTATAAGCTCTCAAACATCTTATAAAATGTTTTGAATTGCTTATAAGTTCAGCCAAACAACATCCATATAATCTTTGGCATTTTTATGAAAAATAAGAGTCATTTGTTGTTTTTGCTCAGTATTTTGCCGATCGTGATATATTCTGCGCTGGTCGAGTTACTGAAGAAGATTTGCTGCGGGTTGCAGCAGCTACTGGTGGAACTGTGCAGACAACTGTGAACAACGTAATTGATGAGGTTGTTCTCTTGCTTTTTTCCGCCCAAATCCGAATTGGCTAAATGGCCTTTTTACTTTATGTTTCTACTATATGACTTTACATTCTCTGAGTTGACAGCTGAAATTTTTGTTTGGAAGGTTCTGGGATCTTGTGACCTATTTGAAGAGAGGCAAGTTGGAAATGAGAGATTTAATATTTTTAGTGGATGTCCATCTGGTCGAACTGCCACAATTGTTCTTCGTGGTGGAGC
Source organism: Rehmannia glutinosa (assembly GCA_016081115.2). Classification (NCBI taxonomy): domain Eukaryota; kingdom Viridiplantae; phylum Streptophyta; class Magnoliopsida; order Lamiales; family Orobanchaceae; genus Rehmannia; species Rehmannia glutinosa. The sequence continues at coordinate 15,638,666 of CM071925.1, forward strand.
AGATCAGGTTTGTGCCACTTTTGATCCTGCTCTCATACATTATTTGGACTTTAGCTCTAATTTTGTCCTTGATGATTTTAGTTTATTGAGGAGGCCGAGCGAAGTTTACATGATGCAATTATGATTGTCAGAAGGGCTCTGAGAAGCTCGACTGTAGTTGCTGGTGGCGGTGCTATTGATGTAAGAATTCTCCACTGGCATCTAAAAGTATGGGTATGTGAAGATGTCATCGTCACTTTGATTTTTGAAACTTTTCTTGTGTCTGCAGATGGAGATAAGCCGATATTTGAGGCAGCACGCACGTACCATTGCTGGGAAGTCCCAGCTCTTCATAAACTCTTATGCTAAAGCCCTTGAGGTAGATTTTGTGAAAAAGCATATGTTTGCTCTTATGCTAAGTTCCTCGTGGAGGGATGTGAATCTAAACCTAGAAATCCAAGATAGATATGAAAATATTTCTCAAGTATACATCTTTGATTCATACAAGAAAGATAAGTTGATGAAGCGGACTGAAAATCATGGATAATATCATGTAGAAACTAAATACTTTTGTGTGTTATAAACATATGCTGGATATTGCAAATCTTATCGTTTGTTGCTCTTCTAATATTAACCAAGTGGCGTTCTTGGATTGATGAATCTCAATGTCGATAGCAAGTAGGGATTTTGTCTCATGGGTTTATTTTTTCACGTTATTTATGTGTTCTCATTTTATGATCAAGGTAAAGTGCTTTTGCCTTTTTTATAAGGTTCAATGCTGATAGTTGGCTTGCCTCTGCTTCTCTGTTTGTTACTATAGTATAACCTCGATAATTTAATACTCGATTAATTAATAACCTCGTTTAAATAATACTTTTGGTCGGTCCCGACTTGGGACAACAAGCAAAATTATTAATTCGCTAATTTAATATCTCCCTAAATTAATAAATATTTACAGTCCCAAGGTTATTAATTTATAGAGGTTTAACTGTATTAGTCAACTTTACTGTCTTCATACGTATTCACTGCTTTGTCGTAGGTAATCCCAAGGCAACTGTGTGACAATGCTGGTTTTGATGCGACTGATGTGCTGAACAAACTAAGACAAAAACATGCTCTTCCATCAGGTAAGTGTATCTTAGTTGTATACTGTATGCATGCAGTTCGCTTTATACCCATGGTAGGGAATGAAATGTTTTTTTATGCTGGAGCCTATGTTCAAGTTAATCGATTGAGTTGATTTTGTTGATATTTGCATGAGTATTTTTCAATTGTAATGCATGCCCCATTTTATTTACTGCGTGGAGATTATAAACAGGTGAGGGTGCGCCTTACGGTGTAGACATCAATACTGGTGGAATTGCTGATTCATTTGCCAACTTTGTGTGGGAACCAGCAGTTGTAAAGGTATTTTTTAATCCTTTTATTTTTATGGAGCATGTTGATTACTAGGAATTAGACTAACTTTTTGTTTTATTCCATTCACAGATTAATGCCATAAATGCAGCTACAGAAGCAGCTTGCCTTGTTTTGAGTGTCGATGAAACTGTGAAAAACCCCAAGGTAATTAGACTTCTGTGTTGATTTATTTGGATATACTCCAGTTCTAAGTCCATTATGCTCCGACAAGTACTCTTATTCTATGGTACCTGGTAATATTGTGCGTTGTTCTCTTTTTATTTGATGTTGTATAGTTTTACTATAACTAATATTACATTAGATCAGACAATGTTTGAATGATGTAACATATTCTGCATGGAATGGAATCATCAGGTCCATGCAAAATTCTTCCTTAAAAGGATTTATTATTTATTGGATTCACCTAGATACTAATAGTAGTGGATAAGCAACAGTGTAATTTAGTTCACATTTGATGTATTTGAATGATGCACGACATTATAGCCTTGAAACTTTATTTGAAGTATACGAGTGTATTTGAATGATGCACGACATTAGTTCACAATTTTCCTTTTCCGTTTAAGCATATTCCTTGTCACTAATGTGATCCTCTAATACAGTCTGAGAGTGCACAAGGCGAAGCTGCTGCAAGTGCAATGGGTGGTAGAGGTCGGGGTCGTGGGCGTGGAATGAGGAGGCGATAGGCCTTTTGAAGTTGTCTTATTCTCAAGCATTTGGGCTAAATTTTGGTTCTGTTTCCTTTTCCTTTATTTCTTTTTCTTTTTTTTTTGTATTTTTTCCGAACCAGCTCATCCACTATCTTTTTTTGGCTAAATTTAATTTTAATTGTTCTTTTTTTGTTTTTGTTGATAATATATACTATTTATGAATTGTGTTAAAGAGTTTTTAAATGTCTGACCTTAGGAATGTTTAATCTTGACTTGCCTTAATGTTTTATAGCCTAGAATGAGATTGAATATCTCTAAGGGCCAACTCTGAAGCTGTCAGCACTGACATTACCGAGCATTCGAAGGCATCATTTAAGTTGGCTGAAACTTGTAATAGTGGATACTTGGCATTATGGAATTATGGAAGCTACTATGTTGGAAATGTTTCTTGTGTATCGTTTTTGTATCTTTGATTTCTACCTGGTTTGGGACGAAACTCGGTTTATACTGCAAATGCATCAATCCATGCAATTGGGTTTGATTAACACTATGTGACAGTCTGGTTACAGAGGACTTATATCTATGATTCAAATTTCCTGTTAGGTAATTGATGGTGTTCAACAAGTAATCTGATTGTAAACAGTTTGGTTCTGGGAATTTTATACAATCCATCCACTCTATCCTGTTTGTAATAGGGGCATTTACAAAAACACAACTGCAGTTTAGTCTAATTACAAAAAACTCCAGTTATCTTTTAAAATTAAATATCCCTTTATAGTGTTACAAATACTCCCTTGATGTTTGTATTTTTGTAAGAGAAAATGTTAAGACCATCTCCAGCACTCTACACTACTTTGGCGCAAAATTTGCATTTCATCTCCAACAGTGGATACCATTCTCTACACTAAAAAAGAATATTTCATAAGATTCTTTGTTTTACTTTGATTTTTATTACTTAATAATTGATAAAAATATTATATAAGTAATTTTATTTAATATAAAATTTATTAATTTTTTATCTTCAAAATTAATCAAATTGAAAAAATAGAAAATGTAATTGTTCCAGTATTTTCTTAAGTATTTTATGTAAAAATTATAATTTTGTGCATAGTATTTTAAATCCCATAGTATTATTCAATTACACACCATATTATTTAAAATTATTATCACATGTAATTGAATTTATTTTAATATTATTTTCTACTAATTTTAAATTAATAAGAGAGAATTAAAATTAAGCAAAAAAAAAAAAAAAAAAAAAAGTGGCGCGTGAACTGTTCAAATCACAAAGTGGCACAGACAAATGGCGCCTTGCTGGAGGAAAAATTGGGCAGCAATACTCTAAAGTAGAGTAATGCTGGAGATGACCTAAGGGGATATATGCAATTTTGAAAGATAACTGTTTTTTTTTTTTTTTTTGTAATATAGTCAAACCTCAGGGGTGCTTTATAATTATCCCTAAATAATATATGTTGAATCAAATGTACGGAACTGCATTTTAGATGAGATTATTACTCTGGGGGAGGGTTTGTAGGAGAGTGATTTCTTCAATTAAATGCCATTCAATAGAAAAAGAATTTTGTGCTCTTTTGAGGATAATCTTCATGTTTGGTAACAACCCGAAAGAGGATTGACTGAGAATGTGCTAACTGGAGAAGAAACTAAGTTCAGTCAATTTTTAAATGCCGTGAGATCAATTTTTTTCTAATTTTGCTACAATGTATGACTATGGAGATATTGATAAAGATATGATACTGTGTTTTATTATCTTTTAGGATTTTATAATATCTTATATTTTAGGAAATAATTTATATCTTTAGGATTCTATTTTAGTTTTATCTTTTAAGTTTTCTAGTCAAGTTAGGAGTTTTATTGTGGTAGGATTTCAATCCTATAAATATTTGCTATTTTATTAGTTTTAGGGAGGTTGAATATTATTAAGGTTTGAGATTTATCTCTTCTTCAAGCAATACACGTTCTATTGCTTTGTTCAATACTTTAGTATTCTTACGAATCAGCGGTAGTATTTGTCTTTCTTTTTGTTGTTCACATTACGTTTAAAATCTGCATCAGTGACTTTTATTTGATTTACCGAATATAAAAGTTTTGCGTAATGTAATATTATATAGTAAGGCTGGACCCTTCCCAAAAAGAAAATAGTAATGCTGGAAATTGGAATACATAAACAGCCAAAGCAGGTGTATTCTTGATCCCCAAGCACACTTGAAATTATTGTGGTCAATTTTTTGAACAAACTTGTCTGATTTCCGCAAGGGAACAGTTGTTTATCTTGAGTTTTTCGAGCCAAGTAAAATAATAGCAAAACAGTACTTATTGACTAATAAGACTCCAAGAATTGCATATGGCGTTAATAAGTCAAATTAATGAGATATTCCCAGACAAATCATGCAATAGTTTTAAATAAAACCAATGAGTTGTCGATCTTGTAAATTACTTCAAAATAAAGCCCTCTGTAGTCTGTACTCAATTAATAATTAATAGTCGAAATTTTCAAAAAAAATAATTAATAGTCGAAAAATAAAAATAGAAAAAACTATTGACACATAAATGCAAGGAGATATCAACCTGTCCAAATATTTGACTGCAGCCCCACCTTTTTGAAAAGAAATGTATTTCCTGAAGTGATAATTTGTGGTCAGTTGTCAAAAACGTGAAGAGCAAGTTTGGATACATGTATTAAATATCACACAAGTTGGGCAACCTTTTCTTTTTAATACAAGTGGGACAACTTTATTAATTTTTTTATTTGGCCTTAGGCCTTCGCTGATTATCCTTTATATGCATATAACACTTTCCTGCTCTCTTCATTCTACAGAATGTTGTATAATGCAAAGCAGCAAAAATTCTCTCTTCTCTCCCCTTTGTTCTACCTTTGCCTTCTTGAGATGTTTTTTTTCTTGCTTTTTATTTTTAGCAATAGTTTCTTTCTTCTCCTTACTTGTTATATATTTTTCGGGGATAATTACAAAAATTATTCCTCATTTTACCATAAGTATAAAAAAATCAGTTATCTTTTAAAATTACAAATACCCTCCAATGCATTGCAAATACTCTTGAAGTTTGTATTTATCTAACAAATACCCCTTGTTGAGGTCAAATTTGTTATAAAAAACAAAGGTCAACGAGGTATTTGTAATTTGAAAAGATAACTGAATTTTTTTAGTAATTAAGGTAAAATCTTGGGGATAGGTTTTGTAATTATCCATATTTTTCAAGTGTACAAACCTCTCTCTGATCAAGAAGTTAAGAGGACAATGAAGATATGCCATTTGGTTCGCTCGTCGTACATAATGGCTAAATTGCCTTGATGACATGTTATTTCAATTGCATCTGAGTCCCCGATTATTATGTCTCTCATTGTTAGCACACAAGACACTATTGAGAGAGAGAGAGAGAGAGAGAGAGAGAGAGAGAGAGTGTGTGATGGTCTCTTAAGAAATGGTCTCTTAATTGGCTCAAAAAGTATAAAACACATCTCTCTCTCTCTCTCTCTCTCTCTCTCTCTCTCTCTCTCTCTCTCTCTCTCTCGATCAAGAAGTTAGGGGACAATGAAGATATGTCATTTGGTTAAACAAATCGTACATAATGGCAAAATTGCCTTGATGACATTGTTTCAATTGTATCTGAGTCCCCAACATTTTGTCTCTCTTTGTTCGCACACACAACGCAATTGAGAGAGATATATGGATTTTATACTTTTTGAGCTTACCAAGAGACATTTTTTCTCTCTCTTTGTTCGCACAAACCCTCTCTTTCTCTCTCTGTGTGATAAAAAAAATTAGGGGACAATGAAGATATGTCATTTGGTTCGCTCGTCGTACATAATGGCAAAATTGCCTTGATGACAGATTGTTTCAATTGTATCTGAGTCCTCAACTTTTTGCCTCTCTGTTTGCTTGCACACACAACACTATTGAGAGAGAGATGTGTGTTTTGTACTTTTTGAGCTTACCAGTAGACTCTTTTTGTCTCTCTTTGTTCGCACCCCTCTCTCTCTAATCAAGAAGTTTAGGGGACAATGAAGAAATGTCATTTGGTTCCCTTGTCGTACATATTGGCTAAATTGTCTTGATGACATATTATTTGATATGCATCCAAGTTCTCAATTTTCTCCCTCTCTCTGGAGATGTGTGTTTTATGCTTTATTACCAAGAGAACTTTTTTTCCTCCACATTTTAGAACACAACACGATGCTTAAGAAAACCCAACTGACTATGATCTATTTATATGGCAAATTCTTGGACACAAGTTGGTTTTTGGCTAAATTGTTATTTTGATTTTGTACTTACAGGAGTTGGTAATAATAATCTTGCAAAAAATTTATAGGGATGATAATTTGACTCGACCCGTCCTGGTATGTTTTTTCCCGGTCGCCCTGCCCCGTGCCCGGTGGGGGAGGGGGTCTAAGTATTGTTTTCGCCCCACCTAGAAAATTTATTTTTTAAAATACATTAACCATATTTTTGCATATATAATATATATTATAATATAATTTTTATGTATTTAATATTATATCTTGCATTTATAAATTGATAATGGCAACTTTTTTTATATAATATTTTATAAATATATATATTTTTTTCATTTTTTCAATTTTTTTGTATTTAATTTGGGTTATATAGGGCGGGTCGACTTGCCCGACCCGCACGGGTCGCTCCACATGTACTAAGGATGGGGCGTGTCTGAGTATACCCGACCCGACTCGCCCCATTGCCATCCCTAGAAGAAATCACGATTTGTAAAAAAGTCCCGTAACTTTCAAACAACTCTCAATTTTAGTCCAGAAGTTAGAAAATATGCCGAAAAATACCCATATATCCATATTTCCAACCAGACCCGGTGATATGGAATCCAATTTTGCTTTATGTGGATGTCCTCCACGCAATTTTTTCTTTCCTAAGTATTTATCACAATCATCATTCCAACTTATTTGGAGCACTTTCAAATAAACGAAATCAGTTTCACATCAGCGTATTTCGTCTGAAATATGGACACGTGAACTTTCCAACTTTCGGGAGCAAATGACGAAAACTAAGAGTTTTTGGGAAGTTAAGAGATCTTTTCGAAAATCATGATTTCTACAGGATATTATTTCCAATACCCCAAATGTTACTTACCACCCATTTCCCATACCCTTTAGATTCGTTTTTTTTTTTTTTTTTTCTTTTTCGGTTTTAAAGTAGGGTTATTCTTCTTTTTTCCTTTTGTCGTTTCCTTCTTCTTGTTCTTCTTATGTTCTTCTTCTCGATTCTTCTCTGTCGCCGACAAAACTTCTTCTTATTTCCTCTCGTTTCTTCTTTCTTTGTGTTTGTCATTTTTTTTGTTTTGGTTTTAAGTACTTTACCAGTTCGCAATAAAGTGTATCAGTTTGTCGCTTCCGAGGTGTATCAGTTTGTAATAAAGTATCAATTTGCAACAAATTTGTGTACAAATATGTGAGCATTGATGCTTGAAGGTATCAGAAATTAGCTTAAAAGTATCAATAATTGCCTTAAAAGTATCTGTTTTATGTCACTGTATTTCAACATTGAACATGTATTATATCACTTTGCATGTTAGATCTTTGACGCTTAAAGTATCAGAAATCGCCTTAAAAGTATCATAAATTGTCTTAAAAGAATTAGTTTGTAATAAAGTTTGTGTGTACAAATATGTGAATATTGATGCTTGAAAGTATTAGAAATTGCCTTGAAAGTATTAGAATTTGCCTTAAAAGTATCAGTTTTATGTCAGTGTATTTAACATTAAACATATGTCATATCACTCTGCATGTTAAATCTTTGATGCTTAAAATATTAGAAATTGCCTTTGTTAGGAAATTTATTGTATAGGTTTTGATTATGTTTAGAAAACTTAGAATTAGAAAGTTGGCACCTCAATTTCTGTATATAATTTCAACTTTGTAATAGTTAGAATATTGGCTGAGTCGTCAAGCAGCTAAGTTGAAGATGCTGAAGACTTGCTGAAGAAGTGTAGAGAAGATCCGGCTGAGTCGCAGCTGAGTGGTCAAGAAGAGCTTCAGCCAAGTACATCAGTTGTATCTTTCAGAAGACTTATAGCAGAGTTGTTAACTTAGATTTTTACCAACAAATTAGGTATCCTAGACTTAGAGATTGTGTAGTTTTTGAGTAGAGTCAAAATTATTGTTGAAGTTGTATATCAAGTTCGAATAGGTAGCAAGATAAGAAACGAACGAAAAATGGTGAAAAATGAGTTGTACCGGGGTAAAAACTAAAGAAACAACTCTTGAAACGAGTACCACAAAGTGTACCGTGGTACAAAATAATCCTGTATCACGATACAGGATTGTGTACCACGGTACACCCTCCAAAATGTCACATGTAGTGTGGTACAGGTTGTGTGTTGGAGTACACAGTGCAATTTCACTGTGTACCGTGGTGCAATGTTTTCCTACCGCGTTTCAACCCAAATTTCACCCGCTTTCTACCGCGATACATTCAATGCCTACCGTGGTACCTATTAAACATCCTTAAGCAATTATTCAATTTTACACGAAGAAAAACCATGAAAAGTCTCCTTTTACACCAAAAAAATATTAATTAGCCGAAAGTGAAGAAGAAAACACCGAAGTATACATCAAAAGAAGAAAGTAATGAAAGACAAGAGGAAATGGACAGTAGAAGTGTCTACATGACAGAAGAAAAGAATGGAAGAAAAAGAAAGAAACTTCATTAATAAATACCTGTGAGTTTCAATAGCAGAGAACACCGGGACAAAACGGGAGAAAGAACTTGATACAAAAAAATGTAAGAATAGAATTTATATTGGGAGAAAGCAGCGGGGAGAGATCCTTCAAAGCTATCGAGGAAGCAAGGATTGAACCAGACTAATTCTTCAACACTGGTGAACTGCCGAGCAATTCATTAAACATAAGTTCTTCCTTCTTTTTCTCTTTCTTTCCAGTATAATTCCGGTATTAATTCCTATGTATCAAATTTCTTCTGTGAACTATTTCATGAGTTGATTAGATATTCTATGGGCTTGATGTAATCTTGTTTGATCTTGTGTTTGATTTATAGATTTATTTTATTTCATGCAATTCATGGTTTATTTGTGTTATTTGTATTAATTGCATCTTTATTACCTGATGTGTTAATCCAACATTCGAGAGAAGAGATTTAATATCAGATCTAGAATAACATAACATAGAAAATTATATAATCGAGAGATTTATAAATCCTTTGAAGTTGTAGAAATTCACTTATTCTACTTAGAATTATAATTCTTGTGATTTTTATAGAGATATCAAAATTTTATTTTATAATTTAAAAATACTAGACACTCGAGAGAGTTAGTTGATTAAATTGGGAAGTTCAACTTATAAACCATTGCTTGAGATTGATTAGATTTATTATCAAACATAAGTAATAACAAAATGAAATCAACCTCTAGAATAATTCTCCCCTACATTTAGATGTTTATATTTTGATAATTTACATTTAATCGTTGTTGGCTATAAAATCCTCCCATTATTGATCAGTCAAATATAATATAAGTGATTTATATTCGGTACTTACACACACATTCCTTGTGGATACGACAACCATACTCATTACACTATTTTAAAACTTGACAACCATACACTTGCAGCAGATTAGGTGAATATTTTTTATCTCTAACAAGTTTTTAGCGGCGTTGTCGGGGAGTTTGTTTTATGTGATATCAAGGTTGATTGCCTAGTTGTAATTTCACTATTTTTTTGTTTGTTTTTTCTTTTATTGTTTTAATTTTGTTTAATTTTTTATTGGAGGTAAATCGCTGGATGAAATCATAATGTATGCATATAATTTGTTAATTGATGATGCTACATGAATTTTTGGAAGTCAAAGAGTGAACATATTTGTTCCTTATTATCCACCTCAAAATAATGTATGGGCCTAGGAAATTGGAAATCATGAAATCTCTTATCAGCCACAAGAATAATTGTCTTGCTTGGAAGAAACATTATATCAATTCTTTGCTGACTGTGAGGCAAGAAGACAATAAGTTGACATAAAACATCAGTCCAAGTTGGAAGAAATTCTAGCTCAGTTTATCGTAGAGAGTACAATAAAACATTGGGAAATTGAGGATAGAATACTGCAAACTGAGACAAGATTTCAACAAATCGAGATAAAATGTCAACATATATCAACATCACTTCAACAAATGATTGACCAAATTAATGATGAAGTGTTGCCATCATTCTTTGGACCAAAAGAAGTAAAAAATCATGAACGTGAATTGCCCATTAAGAAAATGGTGGACATCCTTCAAAATTTGGAGGATACGTTTGAAGGATGCATTCCGTTCTCACAAGAGGAGCCACATCAAATTAACTCATGAGTTTTTCTATCTCTCAATCAATTGAAAATCCCTTTTTTGATAAAAATGTGTGCACTCTGGGTGTAAGCTTGAATACAAATTTATCAAATTTTAAGAAGCATACATTAGATGGAACTATGTTTAAAAATGATGATTAATTCATATGCTCTACAAATCCATTGATATTTAATATAAATAAAGATAGAAATATCTTTACTATGATTGAAAAACTAGTTTTCATTGCTTGAACACATTTTTTTATTTCCAAAAGAACCTCAAAATAATCCTACATCATCTACTTCTTACATGTACTAAAGGATCGTCTATACTAATGGAAAATACTAAGGCGTGGCAAGATCGGCACTTATTTTTAGATCCAAGTTGAGTAAAACAATAGTTGGCTGAACACTAAAAACTTAGCGCTTTTTGGAAGGTAACCTGAGGTTTGTGTGATTTGTTTAAACTGTTTGTGTACGCGTTTGGGTTTTCTGATAGTTAATAGGGTGATTTTTCTAAAAATATACCTATTTTCTATTTTTTGATAAAACAAAAATTATAAAAAAAGCCTTGTATCGGTACACACCAAATTCATAAGGTACACGGATGTTCTGTGTTTAGAAACACTACCGTGTTTTTAATAATAAAAAAAATTCGAATACATTCAGACCATGTTCGTGGACACGGCCGTGTTAGACCATGTCGAAAAATTTCCCATTTCTAGAGGACAATACGGCAAGCCCGTGTCTTCAAACACGGTCGTGTCCGTATTTTTATTAAAAAAATATAAATAATGTACCTGTTGAATACAAATGTACATGATCGGTAATGCCTTCAAAATGGCAAACTACAGAAACAGAAAATTACAGAAAATGAACTAACTATTACAACTGGTTAATAGAACTTCCAGAAGCCGAGTCGAGATGAATCTCTTTCCGCAAAGCAATTACGTGCCGGCTAGTGCTCACGGTTTGACGTATTGCTTCCAAAGATGAAACGCTTTTTACGTCTTACGTGTAGTAGCACCTCTAAACAAGAAGCACTGCGAACTAGAAATGTGTTGAAGACTGGTTGTTGGACTTAGTGCAGAATGCAGAATATATGAGTGTATGCTTTTTATGGAGTAAGAATTCTGTGTAAAACTGCAATGCACAAACATGTATAAATAGCCAACCATTCCACCTGCAGGAGAAAAAACTGGGTAGTGGGCATTAATCATTTGTAACAACCAAGGTGTTACACCCCACTCTTGCATAACGATCGGGTAGTGGGCTAACTTCAGGTGACCACCCGCTGCAGGAGTTACAACTCCCAATCACACACGAATCTGGACACCTACAATGTCCAGATTCATTGGGCTCCAACAGTCCAACAGTCACTCGAATCTGGGCCAAGTCCATTTTCGAGTGGCAAAACTTTAGTGGACCAGGACCCGGGCCCAATAGGGTCGGGCCGCCCCGGTCCAATAGGGCCGAGCCCAGTCCCAGGCCCAGGCCCAGGCCGGGCGGGCGCGCGCGCGCGTGTGGCCCACTTGTGATCATCCACTTGTGTTATAGTTTATACAACAAATAACACCTTCTAGTAAATAAATTAGGATAAACTATGATTTGTATTCCATGTGGGATAAGGCATAAGTCTTTCATCTCCCTTTACATAATCTTTACATAATGCCCATTTATGTGGCTACCTTCGTGTATTAATTTCTCACTCACTGAAATTCGGTTTTGAGAAATAAAAAATACTACGAACATATACTCGGAACGTAGATTAATAATATATAATTTAATTCCTCCAAAATTAAATATTTAGCCACCGAAAAATTGGTCAAAGTCGGGTCGACACCCACTTTATCAAAACCAAAATTTCCAACAGTACCAAGGTACACAACGGTGTACCGCAGTACATGAGTGAGCCAAACACTTGTACTGCGGTACATAAGGGTTGTACCATTGTACAACCTGTAGGTCCCAAGGGGTGTAAGTGTAAGGTTTAGAAGGGGGGGTTGAATAAACCTTACCAAATTTTCGATTTAGTCCTTTTAAATCTACAGAGTTGATACTACACAATTTGTGTCCTTGATGGACAAATCAACTTAGTCACTCAGTAGAGTTAATCACTCAACAAACTCAATCGAAATTTGTTGATGGAATAACTCAATTGTTAGCTCTAAATTAACTCGATTGTGGTTTTGTTTTATTGGAAGACTTAACACCCTTAAGTTCGATTAAGTAAGAGTTTAGTGCTTGGTTTAGTACTTATAATTTATCAAGTGGATAGCAAATTTATCACAGATATAAGCGATTAAAATTGCAAGAATTAAAGTCTTTGAAATGTAAATGACACAATGAAATTTTTATAGAGGTTCGAAGATGGGGTAATTCTTCTACTCCTCTCTTCTCCAACTCCTGGAGGAATCCACTAAGTAATGATCGGTTTACAAAGTGGTAGCAGTCCGGATACAAGTCTTGATCACACACGGCCGACTTGATCCTTTGGGACTCGGTCTGGAGATGTCTTGATCACTCACGGCTGCTTCTCGCTGACGACTCAGCCTTCTTCTGGGCAACCGCTTTGCTACTGACTCACTTCCTCAAGCTCTTTGGATTTGATCGAAGCCCTCCAAAAGCTTAAGACTTGGCTCAACCTTGAACCTTCCTACAATCCTTCCGGAATGTAGACCCCTTGTTTTCAGTATTTTCCTCTTCAACTGATTGAAGTTATCTTTCCTTCACAGGTGAGTGTTGGATTGATGTTCTTCGTAATGTAGGCTTGAGGATTGAGAATGTTTCAGTTTTTCTACTATGCTTGTATATCTCACATGTGTGTCATCTATATATCACTTGTTTCTCAAACAAACTCCTCAGCCTTTTATAGTGAACTTTCAAAAAATTTGCCCGTTGAAGAGATAGGCTTATTTTTGAAAGTCACTTGCAGTCGTTGGCTTGTCTTGTTGCGATTCTTGGAATTTCCATTTCCTCGTATGAATTGTTCTTTCACCTTTTTGAGTTCGACACGGTGTAGTGCTTCCCATTGGTTCATTTCTTTTGCACGCTTCCGGGGTGAGCACTCCGAGAAAGGTGGTATGGAGATATTACTTGTTTAAGTAATTCTCTTGATTTTGGCAACGGATCTTTTCTGATTATCTCGACTTGATTTGCATTTCCTTGCTTTTCCCAGGTGACTTAGAGTCGACTTCCAATCATTGGATGATTCTTCATCACTTCAACTTGAGACTTGGCTTTTCTTGAGTTGACTTGATTGTGATGCTCCACTGCACCGCATCTCACCGCTTCTTCAAGAGAGTTCCCATCCACTCTTCTTTGCCATACTCGGTGTCTCGCAATGAGTCTTCCTTCAAGTCTTGATTGTCTTCTTGCATGTTAGGGCGTAGGTGACTTAACTCAGATTGGCCGGCTCTATTTATTACAATGCATTTTACAACAAGAATTGGGGTGCCAACTTTCTATTCTAAGTTTTACATGGCATTCATCAAAATCTAAACAATAAAATTCCTAACAATTTCCCCCTTTTTGATGATGCCAAAACTTAAACCATACAAAAATGCAAATAACAAAGATACATACTGAGATAGTGTATTGACATAGAATGTATCGTGAGAATCAATCTTTTTATTGATCATATCATTCTTGTACTTAACACAATTTGTTTACAAGGTGTATCAGAGCATATAATTGTCTTTGAGAGAAATAAAAATTTCTGACTTTATTGGGAAGACTTACATTGTATGTATTTACATAGTGAAATACACGAAGGGTTGGACAACAACATTTCATCTTCTTCATTTTGTCTCCTTCTTTCATCTTGTTCAAAGATCCTCTTCTCTTCTTCTCTTTTTTTCGTCATGTTTGCTTCTTTTTCTTTTCATATGCCTTCCTGGCGCCTTCATCTTTTCTTATTCTTTCATGTCTCTCCCGCCATAGCCGAGTTTGTCTCTTTTTTTCTTCTATTCTTTTTGCATACTCGGCGTTAGTTTTAGCCACTCGCAAATTTGCCACTTGATCAAGCCCCCCACCCAAAGAGATCCCTCCTTTCTTTCCCCGGATCCACGTATTCAATATTCTTGGGCAGAGGCCTGGGTCCAAGCTTCTTCCTCCACTCATCGCTTCTTCCTCTACCTCGGGCGTATCTTGTCTTGGGGTCTTCTTCTTTCCCGGGAGTGACCAGCAGAGTGATCGCTTAGGTAGAGTCTGTTCACGCTGTCGCCGCCTTCTTCACATAATGTGAGACCCTTTTCCAAAGATACAAGTCCCAAGCTTGAGCCATAGACATATTTGCAAAGTATCCTTGATTCGGCGTTTTGAATTCATCAGCGACGTGGCTCTGTCCCGACATCCGAAATGGCATAAGTGTCTCTGTCTCTTTGGAATGCCTCCGTGTTCTTTCAAGATATTCATAACTCGGGCATCAATTCTTCATTCCACTTCCTTCATCCCCGCTTCAATTGTTTTTCTCTTCTCGGCCATAGATACAAAGCAGAGTGTTGGAGTGGCGAGTCACGGGAGTTTTTTTCGATAATGTCAATCGTGAGAGGACCTTGTTGGGGGTTTGTGCAATCATCAAAGTCACATCATCGACCCTTCCCCCTCAACAAGCTTCCCTTTCTTTTGTTTTAAGACTTCCTCGGTGATTTTCCTTCTCTTTGCTCCTTTCTTTTCGACTTGATTTTCTTTGCTTTAAGGTATTCCTCTTCCCCTTTTTGGCATCATCAAAGGATAGAGGAACCCCGGGGAACATCTTTGGCAAGCATGAAGTCGAGCCTGCGGATAGTCGAGTTTCGCTTCCAAGTCTGCGCGTTGTAAGCAAAGACGGAATTCGGATCGAGTAGCGTTGGACTCAAATCGAAATCGGCTTCATCTCGGCCATGAGAAGGCTGAATTTTCGAGTCATGTGTTCTTACAAACGCTGTAGATCATTCGTATTTTGCTCACGCGTAGCTTTATCTCGGCAGATGAGCTTCATGCATGTGCTCAATATGTTCTCTCAAACTTCGTTTTTGCATCGGCATTTTCGACTCTCCACACTAGCGACTTGTTGAACAATGTCTGAAGTATCTCACTTGTTCCACACGCATTGTTTCTTCTTTGTTGCCACCATTCCCCGATTCGAGTTGTTGTTATGCCTCTCAAGTGAATTTGTGGGGTGGCATCTCTGTTGTCCGATCGCATATCAAAGAGGCTCGATGCCTCTCCATCCGTTCAACCTCGGCCAAATAGTGCCTTGAACACTTTCGAACTTGGTGATTCTTCCATTGCGGTGATGGCCATGCGGCGTCAAAATCATAATTAGCATTTGGAACAATGGTGTCGATGGAAGAACAGGAGCTGGTTTGTGATAGCGTGCTCGTTCGTTTCGACTCTTAGTGGAGTTCGGTATCTCCGGTGAAAAAGGGAAAGATTCTACAAAAGATTCATCGCCGCCAACCGGGATCTGTTCAATGATGAGCGGTGCGCGTGAAGTTCTTTTGGGAATCGATCTGCTGCAGACTTGAGGAGCCTGTGCGGTGGTCCGTTGTTCAACCGGGTTTTGTTGTGAAGTGGTCCCGGTTTGCCGAGCATCACTGTCTCAACCGTTGGTCTCGGTTCTGAGCTTTTTCGAGCCTATCTCAATAGCCGTTGGTCTCAATGATTTTTCCAATTCGTAGCGGTCCTCGGCCTTATCGATGGCGTCATCGGACGATGATGAGATTTCCATTGGTGGCTCATCATCAAAGTTAAAGGTTTGACGAGTAGTCTTGGGATCGACTTGCTCGTGCTTGGAACATCCGGTGAGTCTTTTGGATTTCGCAATGGGGATGACTCAACTTCTTCTTCGCTTCGATCCCGGAAAGGATACATCGGGATTATCCTGGGAATCATGAAATGCGCTTATCTCCTTCTCGGATGGGTCGATTATAGCGGGAGGGATGTTCTCTACTTGACTTCTTTACCCCGGGAAGTCTCAACCTCCGTGGGCCTTCATTGCCTCCAGCGGTCTCTCTGCGGCGAGGCCTTGGTCCTCCCTTTCGACGAGTGTCATTTGTCTTAGGGTCTTTGCGGTGGCATCCATTGAGTCTCAACCCCATGGATTGCACTTTCATCGCCCAGTGTTAACTCCCGGCCGTTCCTTCTCGTGCCTCGATCGCATCGCAGCGTCATTATTTCCACGGCGGTTGGCACCTGGTCATTTGAGATGTGTCAATCGCCTCGAGCCGTTGATGGCAACTTCTTTGTTCTTCTTGTGTTTGTATTTTCTCTACTTCGCCTCCTTGATTCGTTGTGGAGTCATCTGCAGATCCTCCGAGGCCTTCTTTGCAGGTGGAGGAGTTTCCTCACCGGTGGCGCACCGGTTGAGTGACTTGGAATGGGGTCACTCGTCTCCAAGCTCCCGGCTTGCTTTCGATTGATTGTTCGGCCGTTGGGGCGGTGGTAACACACCTTCAATAGGGGTTGGCTCGATTTGGGGTCCCCACTATCCCGTTTCATCGCCAAGTCCCTTATGCTTCTTCTTCCGAGTGAGTGGGGAAGTGGTAGCGGCAACAACTTGATGGCGATTTCTTTGAACCACTCCCATTGGATCAATTTCGGTGTGTTCGGAGGACTCTCCTGGTCCCTCCATCAATCTTTGCTCGTGAAGGATTCTTGATTCGTGCAATGCTTGCTGCATTTGCAACTCTTCTCGTGCGGCGGAAGAAAGATTCTCCCGATCCTCATCATCATCGGAGAAGACATCAAGGAGAGGATGTGTGTGTTCGTCAGTGTGGGAGATAGGCGGATGCTTGCCTTCTCACGTGCCTCGGCTTCCTCGACTTGCTTTTCTCTCTCCTTTTCCTTGTAAATCTGCAGGATGTCTAAGCGATTGTCTTCATCAAGTCTTTGGGGCACGATTTTAGTCGAGGAAATTTAGCGAGTTCCTCTTCTTCTTCTATAAACTCGGCCGTTGGAACTGTTCCCTTGACTTACTCAACTTCCATTTCCTCCACTCACGCAGACGATTTTGGATGTCCGGGTAAGGTGGGGATAGGATCATTACATCACTATCTCGCTCAGCGGGTTCTTTGTTTGTGTTTTTGTGTGAACTACTGTTGTGTCTTGAGTTGCCTCGGTTGATCGCCTTCACGAGACTTGGTGTTTCATCAATTACATCTCGGGAGACTCTACTTCTCCGGTAGTCTCCGGTATCTTCTCTAGCCGAGTAACCGACTCATTTGGTTTCTCCGATTCAGATCGCTTGATGATTCTTCTTCATCTCCTTGTTTGTACCAGAGGGATTTGGTTCGAGAGACGGTGTCCCTCGAGTCTTGGGCGGCCGGGGCCGGTCTTTGGTGTCTTTTCGGGGAGCGGGCCGTCGTGGCTTCTCGGTTCTCCTCTTTTTGACGATCGGAGAAGGTATTTGTGAGTCCTTCTCGACCGGCTGCTGCGGGCGGGAGACACGGCTGTAGGGGCGGGTGACTCGCTGCGGGGGCGGGAGCATGTTTGGTTTTCTTTTTGCGCAGGGGCGTGATCTTCTTAGTAGCTTCTTTGGGCAGCTCTCTTCTTGGGTGGAGAGAAACATTTGTATCTTGGTGGTGATTCCCCTCACTGGTGTCGCTCTCTCTTGGCGTAAGCTCTCTCTTGTGCGCGAGAGAGGTTTGCTCTGAACATCCTCTTGTTAACATGGAATGCCTTCCCATGTCTAAGAGGAACTCCTTTCACCTCCATTAGCCGGCCAATCACTAGGCCATATCCTAGGGATCCTCCAAATGTGTCATCTTCTTTGAAGGATTTGTTCCCACATTCTCGGCAGAGTCTCATTGTAGACAAACTCAGCCCGAGTTTATCTTCTTTGCTTCGATGATTGCGGCCATTACAATCAGCTTTTTTTTGATTGGTCAAAAGCCGCCAAATTTGATGTCGATACATTTGGCAACTATGTCCAACATGACTTGTGATAATCCTCCTTCGATCTCTTGTTTGTTTGTATACACTATTTTATCAAGAAAAGTCGAGGCTTGGCTATTTCTTTCCAAGCATCGGCCAGGTTTACATCAACCGTTAATCTCGACGATCGCCCTCTGTGGTAGTGAGCAATGTTTGGCCAAATCTTGGCGAGAGATAGTCACCGCTTTCCGTGAGCAGATGACTTGATTCCTTCATCGTGAATCTCAAAGCATTCACGTAGAATTGTGCGACCTCCTCCACATATGTCATCGGGTATTCTATCGTCGAAACGGTTTTGCACGGACGTTTCTAACTTTTCAGCGATTTTCTTCACTAGGGTGTCGTCGGACCCCTGTTTCATCATTAAAGTCGAAATCCACCGTAGAGCGGTGTGGATTTGCTTTTCTAACTTGGTAAAGTCATAAGTTGGTGCCATTTTTCAGGATTATATCAAGGAAAAACTCGAGAAATTGACTTGAAGATAGATAGGGTTTCGAGAGAATTTTGCCTTTGCTTTTGAGAGAAAGAAATGAACAGTTTTTAGAAGTGTGAGAGAGAAAACGGACGAAAATGGTTTAAATATGGTTTATAAAAGGGCGTGCGGGTGTTTTTTGAAATGTGATTGAAATCAACGGCTTAGATTTTGCACGCCTATTTAGCATTTCATGTCTCGTATTTAATGCGGCAAACATTTATATCCAATCATAAGCTTGGTGTGCGACTTTATGTCCGTACACATCATCATTATCGACGTATTTCTTAAAACATTCCCGCTTAGTCAAAACGACAGCGTTTTTGTCACTTTGCTCATAAGTTATTCAAACTTATCCCTTAGTCGATTTAACTCTACTTCTCACAGTTCTCTTAGTGACTCAAACTATCGGTGACTCGATTTTGTAATCTTTTCCGTCTGGTGATTTCTACGGCCGATTTTCACTCTTTTTCACCCTTTTCATTTCCATTTCTCTTCTTTGATTCGCCCGAGTGTCACTCACTCAATTAACCCCAACTCATGTTTGAGTTCTTCAAATCTTGACTCACATAATGGTTTTGTGAAGATGTCGGCTAGTTGTTTATCGGTTGAAATATATTCCGAGGATGATATCCTTCTTTTCAACATGATCTCTTATGAAGTGATATCGACATCAATATGCTTTGTTCTTGAATGCAACACAGGATTTTGAGTAATTGCAATTGCACTTGTGTTATCACACATTATTGGAATCTCTTTTTCCTCAATTTCATAGTCTCTCATTTCTTTGTCTCATCCATAGGACTTGGGCACAACATTTTGCCAGCCTATGTATTATCGCCTCATTTGTGGAGGTGGCTATTGAGTTTTGCTTGCTTGCTAAACCAGAAATCGGTCTGTTTCTAGCATTTGACATGTGCCGAAGTGCTCTTCTGTCTACTGCATCATCCAAAGATAGTCGAGAATCTGAATAGCCAATTAGCTTGAATCCACCTTCCTTTGGATACCATAGCCTACTTCTTGGCTTCCTTTCAAGTATTTCAATACTCTCTTAGCATTTCTTTGTCATATGACTCTCTTTTGGAGCAGATTGAAATCTTGCACATACACCTACAAAGATAGGTGATGTACGGCTGCTTCTTTGTGAGATAGAGCAATGATCCAATAAGTGCTCGTGTCTTGTTTGATCTGAGGCTTGCCATCCGCATCCATGTCCATTTTTGATGTGTTCATTGGTATTTTTCTGAAGACTTCTCTTCCATACCAAACTTCTTCATTAAATCTCTGGTGTATTTTGTTTGACTTATGAAGGTTCCATCCTTGTTTGTTTCACTTGGAGTCCAAGGAAGAATGTCGACTCTCCCATCATGCTCATTTCAAATTTACTTTGCATGAGGTTTGAAAACTTTTCACACGACTCTTTGTTTGTGGATCCAAAGATGATGTCATCAACATATATTTGAACAAGTAGAATACTCTTCTTGTCTTGAATTACGAAAAGTGTTCTATCTACTTTTCCTTTTGTGAATCCATTTTCGATTAGGAATTGTGACAAGGTATCATACCATGCTCGGGTGTCTGCTTTCAATCCATACAGAGCTTTCTTGAGTTTGTATACCTTATCTCCAAGAGTCTTCTGTTCAAATCCTGGAGGTTGTTCAACATACACTTCTTCTTCCAATAAACCATTTAGGAATGCACTTTTTACATCCATCGATATACAATGAAATTCTTGTGAGTCGTGCATAGGCAAGAAACATCCTTATAGCTTCCAATCTTGCTACGAGGGGCAAATGTTTCATCAAAATCTATCCCTTCTTCTTGGCAATATCCTTTGGCTACTAGTCTTGCTTTGTTTCTTACCACGAGTAACCTTCCTCGTTCATTTTATTTCGAACACCCATTTGGTTCCAATAACATTTTGATGTATGGGTCTTTGCACTAATTCCCATACTCTATTTCTCTCAAACTAATTGACTCTTCTTGCATAGCTTGAATCCAATGTGTGTCGTCCAATGCTTGGGACACATCTTTGGGCTCTATTTGCGAGATGAAGCATGTGAACATGGCTTCTTGTTGAGTTCGATCTTGTTTTGACACCTTCTCTTATATCTCCAATGACAAGTTCGGTGGATGGTCTCGGCCATCTTACATCGAGTTGGAGTAAGTTAGCCGGATTGATCGACTTGCGGTGTGTTCTTTGTGGTCGACTCTCTCGTTATCACTTAGCCGCAAATTTTCCGGTTGTTTTTGAGATTCAGCTATCTCATCTTCTTTCGAATTGATGATTCGGCTTCAGCGTCCAAAGATAGGGATTCTTCAGTATGGTTGGATGATTCAACTTATCGGTGACTCTTCAATGTCTTCTCCATTTACATTTGGCTCATCGAATACTACATGAATGGATTCTTCGTAACCATAGTTCTTTTGTTGAGTATTCTCAGAGGCTTTGCTTTCGGTGAGTATCCTAAGAAGATACCTTCATCACTTTAGCATCAAAAGCCTTTAGATTGTCTTTGCCATTGTTGTGGATGAAGCATTTACATCCAAATATTCTCGAAATATGCAACATTTGGTTTTCTTCCAGTCCGGATCTCATAGGGAGTCTTTGTCAATTTTTTGTCTATTTATCATACATCTGTTTTGGGTGTAGCAAGTCGTGTTGATTGTTTCACCCAAAATCTTTTTGGTAACCCTGCTTGACTAACATGGTCTTCACGCTTGCTTCTTTGAGAGTTTGCTCTTTCTTTTCGCGCAACTCCATTCTCTTTGTGGAGTCCTTGCCGCTTTGATAGTTCATGACCAATACCATTCTCAATACAATATCGAGTTATTATTCCATTGACAAACTCGGTTCCTCTGTCGATCTTATTTTGATGATGGTTTGACTCTTCTCGTTTTGAATCCTCTTCATCATTTGTGGTAGTTTTCGTAGAGTTTCTTTCTTCTTACACATGAATATTGTCCATGTATATCTTGAATAGTCATCTACTACCACCAAGGTGTATTTCTTTCCACTTATCTTTGTTGGTTCCATTGGGCCAAATAGATCCATATGGAAAGGCGAAGATGCAATATTCTTGTTGAGGATAGGCATGTCTTTTCTTTGAATGACGACTTGATTTGTTTTCCTTCGACATGCGTCACATATACTCTCTTTTTTGTATCGAGTCTGAAGTCCTTCTACAAGATGACTTCTTGCCCGCCTTGTTAATTGTTTTGAAATTCGGGTGACTCGGCTTTTTGTGCCACGACCTAACTTGATTCAAATTTGTGCTCTTTTGCTAGTAGAGACAGTCTTTGGGTGTTGCATTGACCAATCCACTACATACATATTTTTCTGTCTACATCCTTGCAAAGACAACTTCATTTGATTCAATATCTTTGATTTGGCATATTCCCATGTTGAATCCAACGTTGTAACCCTTGTCCGCGAGTTGTGATGCTTAGCAGGTTAAAGTTGAGTCCTTCAACATATGCAACGCGTCGTGATTTCTAATCCATTCCTCTTGATGGTTCCAATGCCTCTTATTTTACCAGGAGCTTCATTTCCTCCAAATATGACTTTTGCTCCTTTAACTTCTTGAATTTTGACAGATTTTTCTTGTTTCTGTCATGTGTCCGGGAATGACCACTATCCATGTACCAGGTTCTTTGGCTTTTCAAATTGCTCCTCAACCGCAATCAAGGAAATTAAGTTTTAGGTACCCATACTTGTCCGGGTCTGAGGGGTTAGAATTGTAAGATGATCCAACCAACCTATAGCCAAATGATTTGACTCTAAGGGGTTGCCATCTATCGAGTGCCATAATCATAATTAATCCCGCAAATTGCTTGGGGATTCTAGGTTCATACTCTTTGTCTCTTTTGTCAGATGTATGTATATGTGTTTTAGCAATTGCCTTTCTTGGGTAGTTGTGGTGACTTTGAGTGTGATGCCTAGGTGCATAGGTGTCTTTGATGAAAGCTCTTATACTTTTGGAATGGCCTTTTCTTTGAGTTCTTGGCCTTTGCCATTTGGGCTTATATTCCATAAGTTTATCCGATAGTTCACATTATTCCAATCACTTGGCTTGGATATTTTCTACCATTCCCATCATATGTATTTCTTTTATGGATTTTTCTGGGATTTTTGGTAGCTCTGCTTCCTTTTTACTGAGTATTTTTCGTTAGGAGTTTCTTTGAGGACTAATTTGTGAATCTCTTCTCGGTGTCCTTTCAAAGACACTCAATCGGCCGTTTTCCTTTTCCTTTGTAACCAAGGCGGTTTGCTTGTTATTGTGCTTTGAGTGAATGTGTGTGCAACATTTAGAGTTTTGGATTTTTCGGACTCTTCATGACTTGAAGATCCTTTTTCCAAAATTACTCTTGAGGTTTGACATAGCACGAGAGGAATTAAATCCTAAGCTGTCTTGTCTCCACATTCTCTTTGACTCATAATAAGATCATCCAATGATTTAGATGCCTTAGTGAATGAGGCAATAACATTCTTGAGGTCATTCTCCTCTTTTCTATAGCAGTAATCGCTATCAATTTAGCATTTTCACTTTTAAACTTTTATTCTCACGGCTATTTGACTTAGAGTACTCGGCTCCTTAGTCACTTTGAGTTTTGGTTTTTTGAGTATTTGTTTTCCTCATTTAATAGTGTGTGTGAGGATTTAATGTGTTCAAAATCTTTCATCATTTTGCCTAATGAATCATAAAGATCGGTGGGTGATGAAGTGTGTGTGTCACGATCACTTTGTCACTAGTGTAATACGAGTTTGTTGAGTTAGATTGTACCTCATCTTCTTGATCTTGTTCTTTGGCCATCAAGCGGATCAAGGCTTCTTCTTCGAGTCACTTGAGTGAGTAGTCGGCTTCACCGCTCTCTCGAATGTTGTCTCTCTTGACTTCATTTTTTAGTAGATCTCGACCACCATCATTGCCTTTTTTCTTTTCTTGTCTTCTTCTCTCAAGATCTTCCTTTCTTCTTCATCCCCTGTACTTGTTGACTACGAGGATATGGGACGATCAATGGCATAGTGACCTGGTTGTCTACGATTCCAACATAGATACTCAACCTTTTGATCGACTCTTTACATTCTTGGATTGTCACTCTTTGATACTCAACTTTTTGATGATCTGTTCTCTTGGTTGGCCTATCATCCCTTGATTTGGAGGAGCCGAGTGTCTTCGGAAGATTCACCCTTTCTCTCTTGTAGTTCTTATTAAAGAACTTGTTAAATCTTTTAACCATCGCTATTTTTCCGGGTCAATTACTTTTTGACCTCGGCTCTCTTCCCATCTTTAACGATTAGAAGCACTGTTTTGGGTACAAATTGCTCTCTTCCTGGTCTTTTCTTCTCTCACTCAAACTCGTAGGCTTTGAGGTCCGAGAATAACTCATGGTTGGATGTCTTTGATAGGTCCATGGAATGTCTTAGTGCCATGACTTTCATTTCCCATTCATTTGGAAGACTTTTTAGATCTTCATACACATTTCTTCGTGTATATTCCTTTCCAAGTGCATGTGACTCATTTGTGATTTCGTGAACCGAGCGTCTAATTGATCCAGGTTCTCTCCGAGATCATTTTGAAGTTCTCAAATTTCAGACGACCATGATAATTTGTTTTCTTTGATTTGCTCCGAGCCTTCACAAATCAATGTCACTTGTCCCGATTTCTTTAGCCGTTTTGCATGATTTGACTTTGTTGAACATGGCTTTGTCCAAGGTTTTGTAGAGGATGTCCTTGGCTACATTGTCCAGGTTATATCTTTTTCTGTCATCATTTGTCCACTCGGTTCTTGGTTTTTCAACCATGACCGGGTCTAGAGCAACATCTTCTTTCTCCTTCACCGCAACTCTTTCGTGCATATTTGTGTTCACCTTTAAGATTTGCAGAGGCCCATCTTCTATCACTATCCACATCTCATCATGTAATCTTTGATAGATGAGCTCGCATACGAATTTTCCAATCATCAAATTCTTCAATAGTGAACATAGGGATGCGTGTCAAATTTGCTTCCATGATAATAACTTTTAATGATAAAGAAGAGTTTTGAAAGTTTAAGTACTAAAGCAGACTTTGAAAAGTTTGGAGATCTAGTTCAAGAACGGTGCGGAGGGTTCAATGAACCAACCGCTCCGATACCACTTGTAGGTCCCAAGGGGTGTAAGTGTAAGGTTTAGAAGGGGGTTGAATAAACCTTACCAAATTTTCGATTTAGTCCTTTTAAATCTACTGAGTTGATACTACGAGTTGTGTCCTTGATGGATGATCAACTTAGTCACTCAAGAGAGTTAATCACTCAACAAACTCAACTGAATTTGTTGATGGAATAACTCAATTTGTTAGCTCTAAATTAACGATTTGTGGTTTTGTTTTCAGGAAGACTTAACACCCTTAAGTTCGATTAAGTAAGAGTTTAGTGCTTGGTTTAGTACTTATAATTTATCAAATGGATAGCAAATTTATCAACAGATATAAGCGATTAAAATTGCAAGAATTAAAGTGTTGAAATGTAAATGACACAATGAAATTTTTATAGAGGTTCGAAGATGGGGTAATTCTTCTACTCCTCTCTTCTCCAACTCCCTGGAGGAATCCACTAAGTAATGATCGGTTTACAAAGTGGTACAGTCCCAGATACAAGTCTTGATCACACAGGCCGACTTGATCCTTTGGGACTCGATCGGAGATGTCTTGATCACTCGGTGGCTTCTCGTGACGACTCACTTCTTCACAGGCAGGTATTTTGCGCACTTGCTACTACAACTCACTTCCTCAAGCTCTTTGGATTTGATCACGAAGCCCTCCAAAAGCTTAAGACTTGGCTCAACCTTGAACCTTCCTACAATCCTTCCCGGAATGTAGACCCCTTGTTTTCGATATTTTCCTCTTCAACCGATTGAAGTTATCTTTCCTTCACGGTGAGTGTTGGATTGATGTTCTTCGTAATGTAGGCTTGAGGATTGAGAATGTTTCGAGTTTTTCTACTATGCTTGTATATCTCACATGTGTGTCATCTATATATCACTTGTTTCTCAAACAAACTCCTCAAAGCATTTTATAGTGAACTTTCAAAAATTTGCCCGTTGAAGAGATAGGCTTATTTTTGAAAGTCACTTACGTCGTTGGCTTGTCTTGTTGCGAGTTCTTGGAATTTCCATTTCCTCGTATGAATTGTTCTTTCACCTTTTGAGTTCGACACGGTGTAGTGCTTCCCATCGTTCATTTCTTTTGCACGCTTCGGGACCGAGCACTCGAGAAAGGTGGTATGGAGATATTACTTGTTTAAGTAATTCTCTTGATTTCGTGGCAACGGATCTTTTCTGATTATCTCGACTTATTTGCATTTCCTTGCTTTTCCCTGGTGACTTAGAGTCGACTTCCAATCATGGATGATTCTTCTGTCACTTCAACTTGAGACTTGGCTTTTCTTGAGTTGACTTGATCGATGCTCCACTCACCGCATCTCACTGCTTCTTGAGAGAGTTCCCATCCACTCTTCTTTGCCATACTCATTGTCTCGCAATGAGTCTTCCTTCAAGTCTTGATTGTCTTCTTGCATGTTAGGCGCGAATCGACTTAACTCATTTTGGCCACCTCTATTTATTACAATGCATTTTACAACAAGAATTGGGGTGCCAACTTTCTATTCTAAGTTTTACATGGCATTCATCAAAATCTAAACAATAAAATTCCTAACACAACCTATTTTATTAAAAAAAATCTTATTTGTGTATTGTTTAAACTCATTCGGCAAACTCACAACTCACCTGGCATTCCTTTCCCCATTCAAATTTTTTCCCTACAATTCCAACTTTAGTTCGACAAGAATTTTTGCTTTCTTCTCGGTTTAAACATGTAACACACATTTTTTTAAATTTCTTATCCTAATCTAACTTTTGTAATAATTGATTTTAGATGATAATATATATAAATATTAGTGGAGTTAGCTTTTGTTAGACAAAACCACACTTTTCCCCCACCCCTATTTTATGTCACATGCACCCATTTTTTTTTTCTACTATTCTGTGTTCTCTTCAAAATTTTAAAGGAAAAAGTGGGGAATATTTATTTTTCTCCCCTCCAACTCATATCTCATCATCATCAGAAAAAAATTTCTTCTCTCACCATATACCTTAATCACTATTTTATCAATTTCTTGCCATTGATCAAACGAAGAACAGAAACAGGATGAATGTGATTCTTAATTCAAGATCAAGAGGAGCGACTGCAAAATTTTACTGTTTTCACTATGTGTGAGTGTGTGTGTGATATGTGTGTGTGCGTGTACTATGTGTGCTCGAGTGTGTGTGTTGATGTGTATATGTGTGTGTGTAAATTTGTGTGTCGGTGTGTGTGTAATACAGAGTGTGTGTGTGAAATATTTTTTTGTGTGTGTAATACAGAGAGTGTGTGTGAAATATCCTGTGAAGCCCCGATTTTTCCGAGCATATAATTGATTCTTATTGTCGTCTATGTATTTGATCGACTATTTTACCGCGTCACTTTGACGGGTAATTATTAATAATATATATTTTGTATTTTATTTCATTTTATTTATTACTTGTGATCATGATCACTATTGATTCTATTTTGCATTTATGATCACTTGATTGATCATTATTACTATTTTTGTATTTATTAGTCACCTTAGAATTTTAAGAGACTATTTATTTTAGAGACTTTTACCTTATAGAATTAAGATTTAGGTTTAGATTAAGTGATCATGAGACTTATAAGTGATCAAGGAAATCACTAATTATTTTGGAGATTGATATATTTCATCTATTATCATCAAATTTGGGACAAAAAAATATATATGGAATTACCATAAAGCCCTTAGTATGGACGGCCATGATGATATTTTTGGAGTAAAAATATCATCCAACTCTTGTACACCTACACCTTATATTAGTCATCTTGTGTATAATTATACCATTAATTCAAACATTATACACATCATCTCTTACATTAATTCTTTATTATTAATTTTGCCAACATGTTGGAAGTCTTCCAACATTCCATTCAAACCATCTCTTGCCCATACCTTTGACCTTCAAAATGTCTCTCATGCAAGAGGCAAAAGGCAAGACACAAAATTAAGCAAAATTTTCTCCCTCTCTCCCCATAGTACACGGCCATTAGGCCATTTTTGTGCCAAAAATTCATCTCATTTTATCACCAATACATTCAAGCCTTGCAAATTTTCTCCTCCTTCTCTCTAAACCCCCTACCTCTCTCTACTCTTTCTTCTTACTTCTTCTTCAACACTTAGAAAAAAAATCAAGACTTTCCTCCTTATACTCCAAAAAAAAAATTCGAACCACCCTCCTTTTACAAGGTAAGAAATGTTGTTTTCCAATTCATCTTGATAACCTCTAGCTACCTCTTTTCACCTCTTAACTTAAGCTCAAATTTTAATTTTGGAGATACATTTAGAAGACTATGAAGACTAGAGCTTGACATCACCTTGAAGAAGATTTCAGGACTAGAAGGAAATTTTGAAGATTTAGACTATAAGGTGAGATAATGGACTCTAGTGTATTTTTCTTCTTCTTCCTATTTGTTTTTCAAATTTTGACATCCCTATTTCATTTTTGAGAAATAGGGGCTGACCTTAGGTGATTTTGGAGTTGAACCAAAATTTCCAATTTTAAAGCTTCAACTAGTCTCCAATCACCTACTAAACAAGGTAAAGTGTAGTCTTTCCACTACAAGAAAACAATCAAATTCCAACGAAATAATTCCAACGGAATAAAAAACTGTTGGAATTTTCAAAATTCCAATGGAAATTCCAATACTAAAGCATACCGTTGGAAAATTCCAACAGAAAGTCCAATGGTTAGCAAAACCATTTGATACCGTTGGAATATTTTTTCCATAGGAATTTTCATTGGAATTCTGTCATTCCAACGGCCATTATACCAATGGTGCTTTTCCATTGGAATTTCTGTTGGAATCGATAATTCCAATGGAAATTGGCCAAATACCAACGAATTAATCGATTCCAACAGAAATTGGTCAAATACCAACGAATTATTTTTGTTGGAATTCCCTTGTTTTCTTGTAGTGTTCTCATTTTCTTATCTCCTTCTTTTTCCCCTGAATTTTTCTCTCATTTTTCTAACTCCAAATTTTTGATATTTCTTAACTTAGGGGCTGACCTAAGAGACCTCATCCAAAAATTGTGAAATTTATCCTTTTATTTCACAATTTCCAATTTTAAGGTGGGTGGAAAAATACTTTCCAACTATTAGGTGTTTTTAAATTGCATGTAGAAATTTTGATTATGAGCCTTGAGATATATAATCTATATATTGCATGTCAATTTTATGTATCAAATCATGAAAATTCTCAAGAGTTGCTCAAAATTGCTATTTATTGAATTTTAGGTGCATGCATGTGCAATTTAATGTTTTATTTAATGAATTCTTGTATGTATGGGATATGCATGTGTATGATCTTTAAAATTCATGTTTTGGATTACTTATAACCTGGACAAGTCGAGCATAATTGATTAAATTTTAATTTGGACTTAAAAAGTAAAAATGGAAAGTTGGTGGACTAAATTGCAAGAAAATGAAAGTTAAAGGACCCCTCAGCAAATTTCAAATTTTGGGACTGCACTCAGATTCAAAAATGACTTTTAGACATTTTAATAAAGTTTTAAGAGTTTTAAGATCAATAAAATCAACCTTTAAAAGCCCAAGGACTAGATTGTAAAATTTTGAAAATTTAAGGGCTACATTGCAAATTTTAAAACTGTACCAGACCTTAACTTTAAATTTTGAAACTTTTATTCTTAAGGTACTGGAAATGACATATTTTAAATGTATTCCAAAAATCCAAGTGTTTAGGGCTTGGAAAGTAATTTTCTAAAATTGAGGGACTAATGTGTAAAATACTAAACTTGAGGACCCAAATAAAATTTCCAGGACTTATGCAGCCCATGCACCTGGAAATACTAAATTAACTATAACCTAATTATATTTTGGACCCAAGGTTCAAATTTCATAACAATTGGACCCCTAAAAGCCTTAAAGGCAATTATTTCAAAATGGGACAAAAATGATATTTTCAAAAGTTAAAGGACCTACACTTATTTCTTTTAAAAACGACTTTTGTCCCAATATCCTACCAACCTTAGTGACATTTTTCAACTGGACTCACATTAAAAACCCTTCCGGTTTGTGAGTTCCGAATATTTTAAGCTTAAGGTCCGAAATGACAATTTTTACAAAATTGGGGCCAATGTGAGAATCTTATAAAAACTCGACCTCAAAACTTTAAAAACCTGAATCTATGGACAATTTGGAGGATTTAGGAACTGACCTCATAATTTTTTAAGGTCAGGATATATATTTATTCAATTTTTAACCCCAAAAGTGTTGGTTTTTACAAAACGGGGCTAGATTGAAATTTTTCTTTTATAAAGGACCTAACTCAAATTAATTTCTATTTTACTAAAATAGCTCTGGACCCTCTGACTTGGAGATTTAATTAAAGTATTTTATTTTCCCTAAGACCCTTGACTTATCGGATCAATTTGACCGACATTAAACCCGATCGCGGAGCGACTTCCTCGCCTTGCGATTTTGAATCTATAATGGGACTTATGTTCCACCTAATCTTTCAAGATATCGAAGGTTGCTTATCCTTCCGATAATCATCTTCATCCAAAAACTCCACCAATGTCATAATTGCCACTCGCGTTTTTTTTTTCAAAAATTTTCCGAATCGCTTCAATTAATAATACTCATTCGCTGGTTGATCGCTTCCCCTGAGCTTGTATTTACTTTCGCTGAGTCAACTTGGTGTGTCGAGCTCACAACTCGGAATGGATACGTCGGGGATGGAACTGGGCAGCTCTGGCCGCTATTCCACTCTTCCGCCCCATCGCCCTAATCCCACAATCGAGGGACGGAGTTTGTCCAAGGGAAGCGGGTCGTAGCACTTGAGGTATAATCATGATTATGACAATCCGGCCTAGCTAGATCTACGTGGATTTGTCTTTGCGCTATGGAGCGATAAGGTGACGAGTGTCTTGGACCATCTTGCTCGAGGAGTTACAAGGAAGAACGAAGGAATCGCATTGTCCGATCCACACGACCGGAGTTATCGGGCCCGTTTGGTTGGCGCTACAAACCGAGACGCAACCATTATCTCGCTTGCATGGGATTGGCGTTACATTTCCGCACGCAATCCTACTGTGTTGATCAATCACACAGTGCATGTGTGACCATGAATCGTTTTCTTGAATCGTATAAGTATATTACTTAAATATATTTATCACGACGCTTGTGGATGTGTGAATCCATGCATCATACTCACGCGTTTTTATATAATTTTTTATCGCATTAACTATATATCGCCACACTTGCACACGATCACCTCATCCACTAAGATTTTGCCTCATCCCCTTTGTTTTCTAACCTTTAGATGAGGACTTCATTGAAGATCTTTGTCCGAACCGCCTTGATTGAGCCCTTGTACTCCGCTTGTTGGATTTACTACTTCTTGTTGTTGTTGATGGACTCATTTCTTTTGATTCTTTGTTGGACTATTTTATTTTCTTTTCATTAGGTTTGTAAATCAAGGGCGTAGGACCCTTTGACTTTTAAGTCGTTATCTTTGGCTGATTTTCGAGGATGTAATTTGGATTGTGGATGTTGTGGACTGTAAGTTGTACTTGTTATTTTATTTCCGCTGATATTTGAGACTGCTCCATTGGGTTCTCGATGATATTAAATGCATCGCTTTGGTTATTTGTATTTAAGTTGTGGATCGTCGTCGCGACCCGTTTGGGGCGTGACAGTTAGAGTGGTATCAAAGCTCGGCTAGTAAGATGGAAACTTACACCGAGCTGACCCAGGATAGGACCCTCGGTCTGTGTTTTGGGTAGTACCGCGACTTGACCAGTTAAGTGTGAAATCGATTTCAAATTGGCATAGAACTGTCTTATTGATGTTTGAACTAAGTTAGAACGCATATTTTGAGGTTCCATAGTCATATTTGTCTTGACTTAGTTGATTCTTGACTGACTTTCTTTATTCGTTCTTTCCTTATTCTCTTCTTATCTTTCCTTTACCTTTGACTGATCCACCTTAGTTTTGTTGTTTCTTTCCCTGCGATATAACTTGCTTTACGCGAATAATTATTGTATTCATCTACTCGTGAATCGCAACTAACGGTTCAAGATACAGAATGGCCGAACATTGAGGACGTGGGAGACCTCGCCGCGTTCCACGAGGGGATGATGATGTACCCAGGGACCGGGTACCCTCCCCTGAATTACCACCGCCTCCTCCACCTGCTGCAGGAGACAATTTGACCGCACAGCCCTACAACAATCTTTGGTTTTCATGAGGCAACAGCGAGCCTCAACCCCGTGCTCCCGAACCCGCCAGAGAGGCGAACGATCGCACGTTGGAGCGATTTCTATGGTTCGACCCACCAGCCTTCTCAGGAGAGCCGGATGATTTGAAGGCAGAAGAATGGATAGAGAAATTGGAGAATATCTTCAACGCCCTCCAATACCTGGGATGAGCAGAAAGTCACACTCGCCGTATTTAAATCCGGAATCGGGCCGCTAGAGACTGGTGGAAGCGGTTGAAAGAAGATGGAAACAGACGGTAGCTTAACATAGGAATTTCTTGGCCGAGTTCAATGAAAGACATTCCACAAAGAGGTTGTGAAAGAGGCGCGCAGATGAATTCCACAGATTGAGGAGGAACATGATCGTAGCTCAAGATGAAGTTCTGATTTCACCGATTGTCCAAGTATGCCTGGGACAATCGATCAAGAGGATAAGCTTTACAAGTTCACTCGAGGATTGAAATTGAACTTAAACAATCTGTTGATCGTTGAATCGACAACCTACTCAATTGCGGTAAAAAGCGGCTCTCCGCATTGAGTCGGGATCGAACGTATTCGGGATGTATTCAGAGAGTAGGCCGTCGAAACGATCTTAAGAGGATAGTTGGGGGACAGCCATCTAAACCGCTAAGTTTGGAAGGGACCGATTAGTAAGACAGATAAGTGAAAGGGACCAAGATGAGGAAAGCCGGTCAATTGTGTGCATATTGCCGTAAACCGACATACGCTTAATGATGTTGGCGTAAAACAAGGAAGGTTTTTATTGTGGTAGAATCGATCACCGGTGAAAGATTGCCAAGTACGAGGACCGAACCAAACAGATGCAGCCACGTAAGCCGGGAAATGGCCAGGGTAATCGGACAAGGATGGCCAGGGAAGTCGAGTTCACCATCGAGGTGTTACCAGGGACTGCCCCGATTGCCAGAACACCGTATAGAATGGCTCCTCTTAAGTTACAAGAGCCGAAAACACAATTACGGTAAACCGATGGATGTGGGATTTATCCGACCGAGCACGTCTCCGTGGGGAGCACTCGTGTTGTTCGTCAAAAAGAAGGATGGCACATTAAGACTATGTATAGATTATCGTGGTCTTAATAGCGTGACCATCAAGAACAAATATCCCCTCTCGAGGATAGACGAATCTGTTTGATCAACTCCAAGGAGCGACAAGATACTCAAGTTTGATTTACAACAAGGATATTACCAATCAAGATCCGCGAGGAAGACATTTCCAAAATCGCATTTCAAACCCGATATGGACACTACGAGTTTGTAGTGATGCCTTTCGGTCCGATTTAATGCACAAAGCAGCATTTATGGACTTGATGCATCGAGTCTTTCAACCTTATTTGGATCAATACGTAGTGATATTCATTGATGACATACTCGTATACTCTAAGTCTAGAGAAGAGCACGAACGTCATCCGAAAATTGTTTTGGAGACACTACGAGCATAAGTTGTATGCCAAATTCAGCAAGTGCGAATTTTGGCTTAGTGAAGTCGCGTTCTTGGGACATATAGTATCCGCACCGGGATTGCCGTGGATCCTTCAAGGTACACACGGTGGTTGAATGGAAATAACCCGAGTGCAGACGGAGATCAGGAGTTTCTTAGGACTAGCTGGATATTATCGAAGATTCATCCAGGACTTCTCTAAGATAGCCGGACCACTCACTCGACTAACCCAGAAGCAAGTCAAGTTTGAGTGGAATGACAAATGCGAGGCGGTTTCCAAGAGGTCAAGAAACGACTTACTACAGCTCGGTCATAGCCCTTCCAAAGGGAAGAGAAAACTTTGTCGTCTACAGTGATGCATCAAAAGAAGGACTAGGAGCAGTGCTCATGCAGGAAGGAAAAGTTATCGCTTATGCATCACGAAAGCTCAAGCCGTGTGAAGCCAATTATCCAACGCATGACTTGGAATTGGCATCGATAGTGTTCGCGTTAAAGAAATGGAGACACTATCTCTACGGAGCAACATTCACGGTTTTCACGGATCATAAGAGCTTGAAGTATCTATTCTCCCAGAAAGACCTCAATCTGAGGCAACGGAGATGGATGGAATTGATTGAGGACTATCACTTTGATATTCAATACCACCCCGGGAAAGCTAATGTAGTAGCTGACGCATTGAGCATAAAGGCGAGCTTAGCGGACTTATGATTCGAGAATGGGAATCATTAGAAGAGCCGAGCAATTGGAATCGACGAGAACCAATACTCGATTTCATGCACTAACATTTCGAGTTAAGCCCGATCTGTTTGAATGAGATCAAAGAAGCACAAGGGAAAGATACACATCTTCAAAAACTGAAGGAGAAGATACTTAAAGGAGAGAGATCAGAATTCTCGGTACACGAAGATGGGATTATCAAATTCTAGAATCGAGTGTGTGTACCGAATGACGAGCAGATTAGGAATAAAATCCTAGTAGAGGCACACCGTTCAAAATACACTATACACCCTGGAGGAAACAAGATGTATAAGGATTTGAAATGAAGTTATTGGTGGGTAAACATGAAGAACCAGGTAGCAGAGTTCGTTACGAGATGTTTGACTTGTCAACGAGTAAAAGCAGAACACCAACGACCATCTGGTTTACTACAACCATTGAGAATTCCCGAGTGGAAATGGGAACACATAACGATGGACTTCGTGACGGATCTACCAAAAACCAGAGGAGGCCATGATGCTATTTGGGTAGTTGTAGACCGACTCACGAAATCTGCACACTTTTTACCCATCAAGAAAACTGATAGCTTGCAGAAACTTGCACAGATTTACATCCGAGAAATCATTCAACTGCATGGAGTACCGTCGACATAGTATCCGGACAGAGACCGAGGTTTGTCTCTCATTTTGGAAGTGCTTGCATGAGGAATTGGATACCTCGCTAAGTTTTAGCACAACAGCACATCCACAAACCGATGGACAGTCTGAGCGAACAATTCAAACCCTTGAAGATAGCTGCGAGCCTGCACATTGGATTTTCAAGGAAGTTGGGATTCGCACTTACCATTAGCCGAGTTCGCCTACAATAAGAGTTATCAGGCCACGATTGGGATGGCACCCTACGAGGCATTATATGGGAGAAAATGTAGATCCCCACTACACTGGGAGATTGATGACCAATGGACTCCGAAAGAGAAACGAAAGTCGCCCTCGATTCCAAAGGTCGACTTAGTTCAGGAGACCATGGAGAAGGTCAAGCTGATCAAGGAGCGGATTCGCACAGCTCAAAGCCGCCAAAAGAGTTACGCGGACAAGAGAAGAAAGGATTTGGAATTTGAAGTCGGTGATGAAGTATTTCTCAGACTCTCACCACGGAAAGGATTAATCAATCCGAAGAAAGGAGGCAAGTTGAGTCTTAGATATGTTGGACCTTACAAGATTTTCTGAGAGGATCGGAAGTTAGCATACCACTCGAGTTACCAAAGACCATACGGGGAATGCATGATGTATTCCACGTAACGAGATTGAAGAAGTATCAACCATATCCCGAGCATATCATCACTCAAGATACTCCTCCTCTAATGGAAAATCTATCCTACACCGAGAGGCCGATCCGGATCATTGATCAGCAGATACAACAATTGCGTAAGAGAGAAATTCTGATGGTTAAAGTTGTGTGGCAGAACCACAGCCGAGACGAAGACGCAACGTGGGAGATGGAAGAAGACATGAGGAATCAATATCCAGAACTATTCTGAAGAGAATTTGGGGACCAAATTCTTTTAAGGATGGGAGGATGTGAAGCCCCGATTATTCCGAGCATATAATTGATTCTTATTGTCGTCTATGTATTTGATCGACTATTTTACCGTGTCACTTTGACGGGTAATTATTAATAATATATATATTTTGTATTTTATGTCATTTTATTTATTTCTTGTGATCATGATCACTATTAATTCTATTTTGCATTTATGATCACTTGATTGATCATTATTACTATTTTTGTATTTATTAGTCACCTTAGAATTTTAAGAGACTATTTATTTTAGAGACTTTTACCTTATAGAATTAAGATTTTGATTTAGATTAAGTGATCATGAGACTTATAACTGATCAAGGAAATCACTAATTATTTTGGAGATTGATATATTTCATCTATTATCATCAAATTTGGGACAAAAAAAATATATGGAATTACCATAAAGCCCTTAGTATGGACGGCCATGATGATATTTTTGGAGTAAAAATATCATCCAACTCTTGTACACCTACACCTTATATTAGTCATCTTGTGTATAATTATACCATTAATTCAAACATTATACACATCATCTCTTACATTAATTCTTTATTATTAATTTTGCCAACATGTTGGAAGTCTTCCAATATTCCATTCAAAACATCTCTTGCCCATACCTTTGACCTTCAAAATGTCTCCCATGCAAGAGGCAAAAGGCAAGACAAAAAATTAAGCAAAATTCTCTCCCTCTCTCCCCATAGTACACGGCCATTAGGCCATTTTTGTGCCAAAAATTCATCTCATTTTATCACCAATACATTCAAGCCTTGCAAATTTTCTCCTCCTTCTCTCTAAACCCCCTACCTCTATCTCTACTCTTTCTTCTTACTTCTTCTTCAACACTTAGAAAAAATTTCAAGACTTTCCTCCTTATATTCCAAAAAAAAAATGTTGTTTTCCAATTCATCTTGATAACCTCTAGCTACCTCTTTTCACCTCTTAACTTAAGCTCAAATTTTAATTTTGGAGGTACATTTAGAAGACTTTGAAGACTAGAGCTTGACATCACCTTGAAGAAGATTTCAAGACTTGAAGGAAATTTTGAAGATTTAGACTATAAGGTAAGATAATGGACTCTAGTGTATTTTTCTTCTTCTTCCTATTTTTTTTTTCAAATTTTGACATCCCTTTTTTATTTTTGAGAAATAGGGGCTGACCTTAGGTGATTTTGGAGTTGAACCAAAATTTCCAATTTTAAAGCTTCAACTAGTCTCCAATCACCTACTACACAAGGTAAAGTGTAGTCTTTCTCATTTTCTTATCTCCTTCTTTTTCCCCTGAATTTTTCTCTCATTTTTCTAACTCCAAATTTTTGATATTTCTTAACTTAGGGGCTGACCTAAGAGACCTCATCCAAAAATTGTGAAATTTATCCTTTTATTTCACAATTTCCAATTTTAAGGTGGGTGGAAAAATACTTTCCAACTATTAGGTGTTTTTATTAAATTGCATGTAGAAATTTTGATTATGAGCCTTGAGATATATAATCTATGTATTGCATGTCAATTTTATGTATCAAATCATGAAAATTCTCAAGAGTTGCTCAAAATTGCTATTTATTGAATTTTAGATGCATGCATGTGCAATTTAATGTTTTATTTAATGAATTCTTGTATGTATTGGATATGCATGTGTATGATCTTTAAAATTCATGTTTTGGATGACTTATAACCTGGACAAGTCGAGCATAATTGATTAAATTTCAATTTGGACTTAAAAATGTAAAAATGGAAAGTTGGTGGACTAAATTGCAAGAAAATGAAAGTTAAAGGACCCCTCTGCAAATTTCGAATTTTGGGACTGTACTCAGGTTCAAAAATGACTTTTGGACATTTTAATAAAGTTTTAAGAGTTTTAAGATCAATAAAATCAACCTTTAAAAGCCCAAGGACTAGATTGTAAAATTTTGAAAGTTTAAGGGCTACATTGCAAATTTTAAAGCTGTACCAGACCTTAACTTTAAATTTTGAAATTTTTTTCTTAAGGTACTGGAATTGACATATTTTAAATGTATTCCAAAAATCCAAGTGTTTAGGGCTTGGAAAGTAATTTTCTAAAATTGAGGGACTAATGTGTAAAATACTAAACTTGAGAACCCAAACGAAATTTCCAGGACTTATGCAGCCCATGCACCTGGAAATACTAACTTAACTATAACTTAATTATATTTTGGACCCAAGGTTCAAATTTCATAACAATTGGACCCCTAAAAGCCTTAAAGACAATTATTTCAAAATGGGACAAAAATGATATTTTCAAAAGTTAAAGGACCTACACTTATTTATTTTAAAAACTGATTTTGTACCAATATCCTACCAACCTTAGTGACATTTTCCAACTGGACTCACATTAAAAGCCCTTCCGGTTTGTGAGTTCCTAATATTTTAAGCTTAAGGTACGAAATGATAATTTTTACAAAATTGGGGCCAATGTGAGAATCTTATAAAACCTCGACCTCAAAACATAAAAACCTGAATCTATGGACAATTTGGAGGATTTAGGAACTGACCTCATAATTTTTTAAGGTCGGAATATTTATTTATTCAATTTTTAACCCCAAAAGTGTTGGTTTTTGCAAAACGGGACTAAATTGAAAATTTTCTTTTATAAAGGACCTAACTCAAATTAATTTTTATTTTACTAAAATAGCCCTGGACCCTCTGAATTGGAGATTTAATTAAAGTATTTTATTTTCCCTAAGACCCTTGACTTATCGGATCAATTTGAACGATTAATACCCGATCGCGGAGCGACTTCCTCGCCTTGCGATTTTGAATCTATAACGGGACTTATGTTCCATCTAATCTTTCAAGATATCGAAGGTTGCTTATCCTTCCGATAATCATCTTCATCCAAAAACTCCACCAACGCCATAATTGCCACTCGCGTTTTTTTTTTTCAAAAATTTTCCTGAACTGCTTCCCTGAATCAATAATACTCATTGTTGGTTGATTTCGCTGAACTTGTATTTACTTTCCGCTGAAGTCAACTTGGTGTGTCGAGCTCACAAATCGGAATGGATACGTCGGGGATGGAACCGGCAGCTCGGCCGCTATTCCACTCTTTCGCCCCCCATCGCCCTAATCCCGCAATCGAGGGACGGAGTTTGTCCAAGGGAAGCGGGTCGTAGTATTTGAGGTATAATCATGATTATGGCAAGGGCCTAGCTAGCTCTCGTGGATTTGTCTTTGCCTATGGAGCGATAAGGTGACAGTCTTGGACCATCTTGCTCGGGGAGTTACAAGGAAGAAAGAAGGAATCGATAAACCGATCCACACGATTCGGAGTTATCGGACCCGTTTGGTTGGCGCTACAAACCGCACGCAACCGCTACTTGTTTTTGCATTGGTTGGCACTACAAACCGCACGCAACCATTATCGCCTTGCATGGGATTGGCGTTATATTTCCGCACGCAATCCTACCTGTCTTGACTAAATCACATAGTGCCTGTGTGACCATGAACTGCTTTTCTTGAATCGTATAAGTATATTACTTAAATATATTTATCACGACGCTTGTGAATCGTGTGTGTGAATTCATGCATCATACTCACGCATTTTCATATAACTATTTTCTCGCATTAACTATATATCGCCACACTTGCACACGATCACCCCATCCATCGAGATTTTGTCTCATCCCCACTGTTTTCTAACCTTTAGATGAGGACTTTGTTGAAGATCTTTGAACCGCCTTGGATTGAGCCCGTGTACTTCGCTTGTTGGATTTACTACTTCTTGTTGTTGTTGATGGACTCATTTCTTTTGATTTTGTTGGACTATTTTATTTTCTTTTCATTAGGTTTGTAAATCGAAGGGCGTAGGACCCTTTGACTTTTAAGTCATTATCTTTGGCTGATTTTCGAGGATGTAATTTGGATTGTGGATGTTGTGGATGTAAGTTGTACTTGTTATTTTATTTCCGCCGCTATTTAGACTCTGTTCCATTGGGTTCTCGATGATATTCGTCTAGACTGTTTGGTTATTTGTATTTAAGTTGTGGATCGTCGTCGCGACCCGTTTGGGCCGTGACATATCCTTTTGTGTGTGTATATTTAAATCGTGGGTATCTTATTGTGTGTGTGATAGTGTGTGTTTGTGTGTGTAAATGAGTGTGTGAATATGTGATTTGAGAGAGAGACTGGGATAGGATTTTGGGAGTTTTGGGCAGGGGCTATATTTTTAAAATTTGATTTAGTTTTGATTTTGATTGTAAATTTAGGATTTTCAATTAAGCCCAACCCCCAAATCAAAGTTTTTGGATTATTCTCAATTTAGTCCCAAGTAGTTTCAATTCAGTCCAAATTTTTATATGATTTTTCATATTTTCAAAGTTAACCCCTATAACTTAATGAGGCTTTCTATAATTTTCAAATTTGACCCTACAAGTTTTTTTTTTAACTCAGTCTAAAACTTAAATTGACTTCTGATTTCTTTCAATTTAGCACCAAAATTTTATATTTTTAGTCAATTTTAGCCTATTAAAAAGCCCTAGACTATTTTATAAGTATAATTATTTTAATTGGAAATTACTGTTTGATAAATGGTTTTATCATGATTTTGATGATTTTGTTTTTATACCAAAACAATGTTTTGAATGTTGTCCAAATACTCCTAAATGATTTAAATTATTTTTACTAATTTTCTGGAGTATTTCTTCGAATTTATTTTAGACAAAAATTGGACAACATTTTCAATGATTTTGTGTTAATATGCTTTTACATCAAAACAATGTTTCTAAATATTGTCTTAATACTCCCGATCGGTTTAAAATGTTTTTACTATTTTTCAGAGTATTTCTTGAAGGTTATTTTTGATAAAATATTGGACAATATTTTTGTCTCGTGTTCAACCGGAAAACCCGTGTCTGAAAGATTGGGTTTGAAACAGAAACGAGACATTTGAGAAAAACCTCGGAGGTCGACCGGTCAACCTAGAAGGCAACCGGTACCTGGGAACATTACAGAACGCACTGTAATGAAAATTTGGGGAGGGG
The DNA here is from genome assembly GCA_016081115.2 of Rehmannia glutinosa. Taxonomy (NCBI): domain Eukaryota; kingdom Viridiplantae; phylum Streptophyta; class Magnoliopsida; order Lamiales; family Orobanchaceae; genus Rehmannia; species Rehmannia glutinosa. The sequence continues at coordinate 15,679,564 of CM071925.1, forward strand.
CGACCGGCCCAAGGGGTGGGCGACCGGTCGAACCCTGCCCGACCAGTCCGAACCCCCTGGACCGGTTACCCTGTGTTATTTTGTTGTATTGTTTTCAAACTTCTATTTGTGCGCGACCGGTCGCCCTATGGTTTGACAGCAAAATTCTAACCGTTGTGCAGCAGACAGTTTTTCCCTAATTTATGGGGTTGATTTCTAACAGCTATAATCTTGATTTTAATTGCAATGTTTTTTGTAGAAATCAGTTCCCAAGAGGAGCCTATCAATGATCAATCATCTCTTATAAATAGAGGAAGATTTGAAGCACAACGACAAGAGAGAATACTACAACACAACAAGATACACTCAAGCAAATATATTTGTTCGTCATTGTTATTATTCTTGTTGTAATAGCCTAAGGTCTTTCACTTTCACATCTTGAGGTCTAGGCTTATTTCTTGATTACACTTGCACTCAAATTTGTATCATCATTATCGAGTTGTAATCTTGAATTTTTGGGTTATCATTCAACACAAGATTGTTTGATAAATGGTTTTATCATGATTTTGATGATTTTGTTTTTATACCAAAACAATGTTTTTTTAAAGGTTGTCCAAATACTCCTAAATGATTTAAAATGGTTTTAATATTTTTCGGAGTATTTCTTCAAGTTTATTTTCGACAATATTGGACAACACATTCAATGATTTTGTGTAAATGAGTTTTTACATAGAAACTATGTTTCTAAATGTTGTCCCAATACTCCCGATCGAACTAAAATGTTTCTACTATTTTCCGGAGTATTTCTTGAAGTTTATATCGGACAACACTTTTGACGATTTTGTGGTAATGTGTTATTTCATCAAAACTATATTTCTAATGTTGTCCTAAATACTCCCGATCGGTTTAAAATATTTTTACGAATTTTTTGAAGTATTTCTTGAGGTTTATTTTCGACAAAAATCGAACAATATTTCATTTTTGGAGGTCGACCGATCGACCAAAGAGGCGACCGGTACCTGGGAACGCATTTCACGAAACAGAACTCCAAATATTGGTCAGGGTGACCGGTCCCCATAGGGGGCGACCGGTCGACCCCCCTTGGACCGGTCCCCCTAGTTAAATTTTGCTGCGTTCTTTCAAACTTCTATTTGTGCGCGATCGGTCGCCCTCAAGTTTGACAGCAAAATTCTAACCGTTGTGCAGCAGACAGCTTTTCCCTAAATTGTGGGATTGATTTCTAACAGCTATAATCTTGATTTTAATTGCAATTTTTTTGTAGATATCAGATTCCAATAGGAGCCTATCAATAATCAATCATCTCCTATAAATAGAGGAATATTTGAAGCACAAAAAAAGAGAGAACAACACAACACAACAAGATACACTCAAGCAAACATTTGGTCTTCTATTGTCATTATTCTTGTTGTAATTTGCCTAGCTTATCACTTTCACATCCTTGAGGTCTAGGCTATTCTTGATTACACTTGCACTCAATTGTATAATTCATTATCGAGTTGTAATCTTGAATTTTTGGGTTATCATTCAACACAAGATATCCTTGTGAGTGTTCTTGTGGTAAGAACACACTTGGGTGATCTAGGTGTTAGGTGTGAGAAGATTGTGGTAATCTTCTTGTTGAGGTGTTGAAGAATTTGGTATTCTTCAAGGTTGAAGATTGTGGTAATCTTCACAAGGTGCCGTTGGAGATTATGGTAATCTTCAAGAGAGATTGTGGTAATCTCAAAGGTGGTGTTGAAGAAGAGTGTGGTGCTCTTCAAGGTGTTGTAAGTTGGTGTTGTATTAATTTTGGTAATTAATAAAATCTTTTTTTTTGAAATCTATCCCGGATATACTGGGGTGGTAGAGGATTAGGCCCTAGGTGGGTTGAACCTCTATAAATCGACGTGTGTTCTTTACATTCCGCACCTTCTATATTGTCTTGGCTTGTTTTGTTCGAAAAAGAGGGTAAAATCGAAAAGATGGAGATAATCTATTCACCCCCCCTCTAGATTATCATAGCCGCTTGGACTTACAAGTGGTATCAGAGGCAAACTCTTTGGCAAGCTCGTTTCACATCGCGAGTGAAGAGGAACGATCGTCGGCTACGAACGAAGCTCAACTTTCCGACACCTCCACCACCAAGCCACCTCTATTTGATTCCAAAAATTATATATTTTGGAAAGAAAGAATGGAATGCTATTTACAAGGTTGCGGGTTCGATATTTGGAACATATTCATCAATGAAGAATCAATTCCAATAAAAGACACACCATACACCTCCAAAGCTCTCAAGGAGCTCAATGATGAAGAAAAGAAAACCATCTCCCTAAATGGTAAAGCTCTCAATATTTTGTATTGTTCACTTACTAATTTGGAATATGAACATATTGTAGGAATTCGATCGGCACATGAAGTATGGCAAAAATTAGAAGCCATCTATGGAGTATTTGCAAATGAAAGGAGTCAAACAAAAGCATCTACTTCTCAAAGGGATACAAGATCATATCTAAGGAACAAGCCTTTTACAACTTCCAACTATGAAGTAGTCGAACAATGTTTTATGGGCATCGAAGAAGAAAACGAGGTATATCTTAAACCCTCTACTTCCTATGATATTGTCATTCAAAATGATTATAGTGATTTACGAAATGATTTTGATGATCTTCAAAATGAATTCCAAAATTTACTAGTTAAGTACAAAAATTTGAAAAAGGAATTCAATGTTTTGAAAAATGAAAAGGATAGTTTATTTACTTCCTATGAATCACTATCATGTGCTCACACCACCACACTTGACAAGGTTAGAAACCTTGAAAAACAAAATAGTACTCTTGTTGAGGATATAAAGTGCATGAAAAATGATTTATCAAAATCCAACTTGAGTACCAATAAATTGTCCAATATTGTGAATGTTAATGGTTGTGATAATTTGAATAGTGAACTTGATCATGAGCCCAATATTGTCAAGCATATGAAAAAGAATCGAGTTCCTATGCATGTTAGTAATATTACTTGCTTTTATTGCGGTAAGAAGGGACACGCCGTAAATACTTGTCGGGCTAGAAATAGCTCAAATTATTGTTGGAGACCTAAAAGTCTCAAAGCTAATCCCAAATGACCCAAGCACTTGAGGGTACCACAAAACAATGTTATATTAGGTACCCGGCGAAATAATAATCGAAGAAAATTCATACCGCCAAGAAGACATCAAATGACCATTTCATTTGATCAAAGGAGAAAACACCTTCAACAAAGTCATTTTCCAAGAAGAGAAAATAATCAAAAATGGAATGAACAAAATCCTTGAAAATGGCGAAGACATCATCAAAAAGATGATTTTCCAAGAGAAAGACAATTTCGAAAATGGGAAGGCCACAATGCTTGGAAATGGAGCAATTGGAGAAACCACCATCAACATGAAGATTTTCAAACGGGAAGATATCATCAACAATGGGAACGACACAACCCATGGAAATGGCGAAATTGGTAAGCCGTATCTCCCTATTTAAATATGCATTTTTGCATGTTTGTATTTAAATTGCAAAATGAGTTTTAAAATTTATAAGGTCTTCTATATATATGTGTTTTTAAATACTTTGAAAAATGAGACCTTACATGTTGTGGACTTACTTAGACTTATATGTTTTTATCTCTTATGGATTTTTATAGCATTAGCATTGTTGTGATATCTCTCATTGTTTAGCCTACACGTGTATTATTATGTTTGTGCCAAATTTGGTTTAAGAATTGTGTAGAATTTACATATCTCTTTCAATGGCTATCTACTCGTAATATATCAAGAGAAATATGAACTATCGAGGTACGCTCATTATTGTTATTCATATCATAGACTCGATACATGTTGTGCCATATGCCTATGTGTTTATTAAGAGAATGTTTTGATTTTTGAAAAGGCATTATTTGACATAGCTTGTTTTATCCAAGTTTTGTAAAGGGTTATATTTTATTTTGATAAAACAATTGATTCACTAAGTTATGCATTTTATTGCACATATAAATGCCACTATTCTTGGATACTTATGTAAAAGCTCTTGTTCATATGATTCTTGTAAATGAGGTCTCAACTATGTGCTCTCTTATTGTCAAATTTCAAAAGAGACCTTATGTAGATTTCTTAAGCTTATTTGAACTTGAATGATTTATTAGACTCTTGATGATGCATAGTATGTGGTGCTTAAAATAGTGTATATATTATTCGATATTACTATGCTCGTGTGCAAAATATCTTGTTAAGATTTTGCAGAAATTTGTGATATTTCGCAACAAGTTTGATGAACAAGACAAGGTTAGTAGCTCAATGATATTGTCAAGAAGAAGGTAATGATTTTGATGTAATATTTGCACTCATAGCACATTTAGAAGTTATTTGCACTTTACTTGCCCATTCTTGTTTTGAGAAAATTTCAAGCTTGACCAAATGGATGTTAAATCCAATTTTCTAAATGGTTTTATTCAAATAGAAGTCTATCGGAGTTTAAAAGTTTTAGGCCAAATGATTTTTATAAAAAGGCCTTGTACGATTGATACAAGTACCCCGCATATGGTTTGATAGACTTAGCTATTCTTGCAAAATAATTTTACAAAAGGTAAAGTTGATACTACACTTCTTGTTTTGAAAAAGGGCAAGGTTGTTTACTTGTGCAAATTTATGTTGATAATATTTTTGGTACTACTAATGAATATTTGTGCAAGATATTTTTCCAAGTCAATGCAAGGTGAACCTAAGATGATCATGATGAGGGAAGCTCAAATTTGATCATTGGAATTCAAGTTCAACAATGCCAAGAAGGTGATTATATTCCACAAAAAAAAAAAAAAAGTGAGGCATTGAAGAAGAAAGAACCATTTCAACCTATATGGCCACAAATGTGAAAATTGACAAAGGTTGAGGTAGGCATGTTGATTGACAAACGAATTCGAGGTATGTTTATTCGTTTATTACTCCTTAAACTCGACATTCTATATGCCTTATGTCTATATGCTCGACTTAAAACAATCCCAACGAATCTCTTTAAAGTGCCGTTAAAAGAAATTTTCAAATATTTGAAGGGCACCTTTCCTTATGACTTGTTGTATCCAAAGTCTTAAAACGTTCTTATTTTCGGGATAACAAGTCCGGTGATAATAATTTTTCAAAATATGGTTCGTCATAATCGAACTAAACATATTGAGATTCGATATTCTTTCTAAGGGATTGCATGGTTAACAAAAACTTGAGATGTGTTTAATTTCGTCTCAAGGATAACTCGCGGACCTTTTAATCGCTCACCGCCGAGTATTTTATCTCATTTCGAGCTTGATTAAGACATAATGTATATTGAATAAGGTCTACGTTTGCATTTTGCACGTTTTTAAAACTTAGGGGCGAAAAATCATTTTTTGGATCAAACTTTGGAATTTGCAAAACAGAAAGAAGCAGTGGACTGAAGGAGTTGAGGCAGACCGATCGCCCTAGCCTCCGATCGGTCGCCCAGCCCCCAACCGGTCGCCCCTGCTGATTTTTCAGATAAAATGCTTTCTGTTTCCAGACTTAGCATTTTGGCGTTTTTCTTCCTTTCTTTGTCCCCTTTGTCATTTGCACACACAATTCACTCCAAATGAGTTTTGTTGCATATATTACATATCTTGGGGATTATATTGCTCGTTTATCATCATCATTGCTCGTCTTTACCGATTGAATGGTAAGATTTCTACTCCTTTATCTCAATTGGGTTGAACCCTTGAGAACTTGGCCTATATGTATATTTCTTGATGTGATTCTTATATAATTGTGCTGTGATTGATGATTGTTGATGGATGATATTTATAAAATTGCTTTTGGTGATGAAAAACTTGGCTTGATCACATTTACAAGGGCTATATACATCTTCTTTAAAACTTGACGCCCGCCAAGTGTTCGATAAAATGTTTCAATGAAAAATTCATCACCTACATGATTCTCTCGATTTCAAAAGTCTCATATATTTATAGAGATCATGTTTTTGCAAATCAAATGATTTTTCATAAGCTTCTACAAGTCATACGATCGACTTTTCCCTCTCATTTGGCCTATAAGCTTCATTGTTAAAATAGCTCGATACATCGGTTTAGTTGCGCACTTTGATATGATTATATGATGTTTTTATCGTGCTAACATTCTTTTTGATGATTCCAAAGGGGGAGAAACAGGTTATAAGCTCATTAGCTCATAAAAGCTAAGATAAGCTAAACAAAAGAAGCTATAAGCTATGACTTCCTAAAGTCATAAGTTGTGCATTATACTTAGTACAATTATTGTATGATGGACTCATATACTTGTCTAATGATGTTTTGTTGACAGGGGGAGCTTATAAGCTCTTGAACTTAAGATCAATATGTAAAAGCTAAGCTTTTAGCTTGTGGTTGATTGCTTTTACATTACTCTTGTTGTGCATATTGATAGGGGAGCTTTTGCTATATGTGTTTAAATATCTTTACTCTCATCCTTGTAATTATATTGTGTGGAATGTTGTTGCTCACAACGGATAGTTCTTTTTAACCGGTAAAAATGTTTTGTTTTCAAAAATCGACCTTGTTAAAATTGTTTTGGTTTGTAATCATCAAAAAGGGGGAGATTGTTTGATAAATGGTTTTATCATGATTTTGATGATTTTGTTTTTATACCAAAACAATGTTTTTTTAAAGGTTGCCCAAATACTCCTAAATGATTTAAAATGGTTTTAATATTTTCCGGAGTATTTCTTCAAGTTTATTTTCGACAATATTGGACAACACATTCAATGATTTTGTGTAAATGGGTTTTTACATAGAAACTATGTTTCTAAATGTTGTCCCAATACTCCCGATCGATCTAAAATGTTTCTACTATTTTCCGGAGTATTTCTTGAAGTTTATATCGGACAACACTTTTGATGATTTTGTGGTAATGTGTTATGTCATCAAAACTATATTTCTAATGTTGTCCTAAATACTCCCGATCGGTTTAAAATGTTTTTATGAATTTTTGGAGTATTTCTTGAGGTTTATTTTCGACAAAAATCGGACAACATTTCATTTTTGGAGGTCGACCGGTCGACCAAAGAGGTGATCTGTACTGGGAACACATTTCACGAAATAGAACTCCGTAACTCCAAAAATTGGTCGTGGTGACCGGTCCCATGTGGGGGCGCCGGTTGCACCCTTAGGGAGACCTGGTCGACCCCCTGGACCGGTCCCCCTAGTTAAATTTTGTTGCGTTCTTTCAAACTTCTATTTGTGCGCGACCGGTCGCCCTCAAGTTTGACATCAAAATTCTAACCGTTGTGCAGCAGACAGCTTTTCCCTAAATTGTGGGATTAATTTCCAACAGCTATAATCTTGATTTTAATTGCAATTTTTTTGTAGATATCAGATTCCAAGAGGAGCCTATCAATGATCAATCATCTCCTATAAATAGAGGAAGATTTGAAGCACAAAAAAAAAAGAGAACAACACAACACAACAAGATACACTCAAGCAAACACTTGGTCTTTTATTGTCATTATTCTTGTTGTAATTTGCCTAGCTTATCACTTTCACATCCTTGAGGTCTAGGCTATTCTTGATTACACTTGCACTCAATTTTATAATTCATTATCGAGTTGTAATCTTGAATTTTTGGGTTATCATTCAACATAAGATATCCTTGTGAGTGTTCTTGTGGTAAGAACACACTTGGGTGATCTAGGTGTTAGGTGTGAGAAGATTGTGGTAATCTTCTTGTTGAGGTGTTGAAGAATTTGGTATTCTTCAAGGTTGAAGATTGTGGTAATCTTCACAAGGTGCCGTTGGAGATTGTGGTAATCTTCAAGAGAGATTGTGGTAATCTCAAAGGTGGTGTTGAAGAAGAGTGTGGTGCTCTTCAAGATGTTGTAAGTTGGTGTTGTATTAATTTTGGTAATTAATAAAATCTTTTTTTTCTTTTTGAAATCTATGCTGGATATACTGGGGTGGTAAAGGATTAGGCCCTAGGTGGGTTGAACCTCTATAAATCGACGTGTGTTGTTTACATTCCGCACCTTCTATATTGTCTTGGCTTGTTTTGTTCGAAAAAGAGGGTAAAATCGAAAAGATGGAGATAATATATTCACCCCCCTCTAGATTATCGTAGCCGCTTGGACTTACAAAGATATCCTTGTGAGTGTTCTTATGGTAAGAACATACTTGGATGATCTAGGTGAAAGGTGCAAGAAGATTGTGGTGATCTTCCTATTGAAGAGTGTGGTGCTCTTCGAGGTGTTGAAGAATTTGGTTTTCTTCAAGTCGGAAGATTGTGTAATCTTCACAAGGTGCCGTCGGAGATTGTGGTAATCTTCAAGTGAGATTGTTGTAATCTCAAAAGAGGTGTTGTAAGGTGTTGTTGTATTAATTTTGGTAATTAATAAAATCTTTTTTCTTTTTGAAATTCATCCCGGAGATACTGGGTGGTAGAGGATTAGGCCCTAGGTGAGTTGAACCTCTATAAATCGACGTGCGTTGTTTACTTCCCGCACCTTTACTATTATCTTGGCTTGTTTGATTTGAAAAAGAGGGCGTAATCGACAAAATGGAGATAATCTATTCACCCCCTCTAGATTATCGTAGCCGCTTGGACTTACAAGTGGTATCCAAGCCAAACTCTTTGGCAAGCTCGTTCCACATCGCGAGTAAATAGGAACGATCATCAGCTACGAATGAAGTCTACCTTACCGGCGCCTCCACCACCAAGCCACCACTATTTGATTCCAAAAATTTTACATTTTGGAAAGAAAGAATGGAATGCTATCTACAAGGTTGCGGGTTCGATATTTGGAACACGGTCGTCAATGGAGAATCTATTCCGATAAAAGATACACCACACACCTCCAAAGTCCTCAAGGAGCTCAATGATGAAGAGAAGAAAATAATCTCCTTAAATGGTAAAGCTCTTAATATTTTGTATTGTTCACTTACCATTTTGGAATATGATCATATTGTAGGAATTAAATCGGCACATGAAGTATGGAGAAAATTAGAAGAAGTATATGCAAATGAAAGGAGCGACTCAAAAGCATCTACTTCTCAAAGGGATACAACAACTTGGGATGAGCTTCCTACAACTTCCAACGACGATGAAAATGAACGTTGTCTTATGGGCTTCGAAGAGAACGAGGTAAGTAAACCTTCTACTTCTATGATAGTGAATTACATAATGATTATAGTGATTTGAAAAATGATTATGATGATCTTCAAAATGAATTCCAAAGCATACTTGTTAAATACAAAAATTTGAAAAAGGAATTCAATGTTTTGAAAAATGATAAGGATAGCTTATTCACTTCTTATGAATCATTATCATGTGCTCACACCACCACTCTTGATAAGGTTAGAAATCTTGAGAAAGAAAATATTACTCTTGTTGAGGATATTAATTGCATGAAAAAGGATTTATCAAAATTCAACTTGAGTACCAATAAAAGGTCCAATATTGTTGATATTCATAATTGTGATAAAGGACTTGATCATAAGCCAAATGTTGTTAATCATATGAAAAATAGTCAAGTCTCTAAGCATGTTGGTCATTACACTTCTAGAAATATTACATGCTTCTATTGTGGTAAGAAGGGTCATACGGTAAATACTTGTCGGGCTATAAATAGCTCCAATTATTGTTGGAGACCTAAAAGTCTCAAAGCTAATCTCAAAGGACTCAAACACTTGACGGTACCACAAAACGATGTCATATTAGGTACCCGGCGGAATAATATTCAAGGAAACTTCATGATGCCAAGGAGACATCAAATGACCGTCTCATTCAATCATAGAAGAATACATCACTACAATGAATTTCCAAGAGAAAGACACTATCAACACTGGGAAGGACACAATCCTTGGAAATGGAGCAATAGGAAGAGCTATAATCAACAAGATGATTTTCAAATGGGAAGATATCATCAACAATGGGAACGGCACAACCCATGGAAATGATGTAATTGGTAAACCGTATCTCCCTATTTTAATATGCATTTTATTTTGTTATTATGCATGTTTCTATTTGTTCCTATATTTTCAAAATGAGTTTTCAAATATTTTTTTTAAATTAAGGTCTTCAATATATATTTGTGTTTTTAAAATATTTTGAAAAAGCAGACCTTGTATGATGTTTTTAAAACTCTTGTGTATTTTAAATGACTTGTATGTTCATTATCTCTTATGGACTTATAATGCATAATATATTTGTGATATCTTTTATTGCCTTAGCCTACAATTCTATTTGATATGTTTTTGGGCAACATTTATTCTAAGAATTGTGTAGGACTTATATATCTTCATAAATAGTTATCTACTCATTATTTGACAAGAGAGACATAAGCTATCGAGCTATGTTCATTATTGGTACTTATCTTATAGACTCGATATATATATATATATATATGTGTGTGTGTGTGTGTGTCATATGCCTTGCATTTCAAGATATTTCATAGTATTTCACATAAGTGCCATTAAGAGGATTTTTCGATTTTTGAAAGGTACTATTCTATAAAGCTTGTTTTATCCGAGACATGTAAAGGATTATATTTTATTTTGATAAAACATTTGATTTTCTCATTATATCAAAAATATGCATTTGATTGCTCCTATTCATTCTTGTCAAAACTCTTGTTCAAATGCTTCTTTCAAATGAGGTCTCAACTATATGCTCTTGGATTTTCAAATTTCAAAAGAGACCTTATATAGCTTCCTATAAGCTTATTTGAACTTATATGTTTTATGAAGCTCTTGATTATTTGTTTAAAAGCATAGTATGTGTTACTTGTTATTGTATCTCTACTATTCGATATTACTATGCTCTTGTGCAAAGATATCTTGTTAAGATTTTGCAGAAATTGTTTGATATTTTGGAACAAGTTTGATGACCAAAGGGAGGTTAATAGCTCAAAGGTAATGTCAAGAAAAAGGTAATGGATTTTGATGAAACATTTGCATCCGTAGCATGTTTTTGAAGCTATTTGCATTTTACTTGTCTATTCTTGTTTTAAGAAAATTTCAAGCTTTACCAAATGGATGTTAAATCCAATTTTCTAAATGGTTTTATTCAAATAGAAGTTTATGTAAAACAACCGGGGTTTGAAAATTTTTCTAGGCCAAATGATTTTTATAAAAGGCCTTGTATGTTTAAAACAAGCACCCCGTGTACGGTTTAATAGACTTAGCTATTTTTTTGCAAAATGATTTTATAAGAGGTAAAGTTGACAATACTCTCTTTTTTATTGAAAAAGGGCAGGATTGCTTATTAGTGCAAATTTGAGGTGATTTGGTGCTACTAATGAATGATTGTGCAAGATGTTTTCTAAGTTGATGTTAGGTGTATTTGAGATGGGCATGATGGGGGAGCTTAACTTCTTCCTTGGACTTTAAGTTAAACAATGCCAAGAAGATGGTTATATTTCACAATCAAAGTATACATAAGTACATTTGAAATAGTTAAGCATTGAAGAAGGAAGAATCTTCTCAACCTCTATGGCTACCATGTAAAAATTGACAAAGGTTGAGGAAGGCATATTGATCGACAAACAAATTTGAGGTATGTTTATCTTTGTTTATTACTTTTTTAGACTCGACATTTTCTATGCCTTATGTCTATATGATCGACTTCAAAACTATCCCAACGAATCTCATAAAAGTGCCATTAAAAGAAATTTTCAAGTATTTGAAAGGCACTTCTTCTTATGGCTTGTATATCCAAAATTTTAAAACGTTCATATTTTTCTGGGTAACAAGTCCGGTGATTACAATTTCTCAAAATATGGTTTGTCATAATCGAACTAAACATATTGAGATTCGATATTTTTCTAAGGGATTGCGTTTCTTAAACGTAAATTTGAGATGTGTTTAATTCCGTCTCAAGGATAATTCGCGGACATTTGCTTTCAACCATTTACCGCCGAGTCTTTTACCTCATTTCGAGCTTGATTATGATATAATGTATATTGAATGGAGGTTTACGTTTGCATTTTGCATGTTTTTAAAATTTAGGGGCAGAAAATTAGATTTTTGGATCAAATTTTGAGTTTTGCAAAACAGATCGAACCAATGGGTCTGCCAGGGAGAGGCCAACTGGGCCGCCCATGCCACCGACCAAGGTTGCCCACTATGATTTTATGGTTAAAATCGTCTCTGTTCTTTTATTCTGCCATTTTGGCTTATTTCTCACAACTTTCGTCCCCTTTGCAAATTTCACACACAATTCACTTCAAATGAATTTTGTTGCATAAATTACATATTTTGGGGATTATATTGCTCGTTTATCATCATTATTACTCATCCTCACCGATTAAATGGTAAGAATTATACTCCCTTATCTCAGTTGGGTGGAACCCTTGAGAAAATGCCTATGTATGGATTGTTGTTGGAATTCTTGTATAATTGTGTTGTGAATGATGATTGTTGTTGTATTATATTTTTAAAATTGATTTTGGTGATGAAAAAGTTGGCTTGATTACATTTACAAGGGCTATATATATATTCTTCAATTTTTGACGCCCGTCAAGTGTTCGATAAAATATTTCAATGTAAAATTCATCACCTACATGATTATCTCGATTTTAAAAGTCTTATATATTTATAGAGATCATGTTTTGCAAATCAAATGAGTTTTCATAAGCTTCTACAAGTCATATGATCGACTTTTTCCTCCTATTTGGTTTATAAGCTTCAATGTTCAAATAGCTCGATACATCGGATAAGTCGCGTACTTTGATATGATATTATGATGTTTTTATCGTGCTAACATTCTTTTTGATGATTCCAAAGGGGGAGAAACAGGTTATAAGCTTATTAGCTCAAAGAAGCTAAAAAAGCTCGAGAAAAGAAGCTATAAGTTGTGGCTATTAGAAGCCATAAGTTGTGGATTATACTTAGTCCATGTGATGTATTATGGATTCATATTCATGTCTAATGATGTTTTGTTGACAGGGGGAGCTTATAAGCTCTTGATTCTTAAGGTCAATATGTAAAAGCTGAGCTTTTAGCTTTTGGTTGATTGCTTCTATATTACTCTTGTTGTGCATGTTGATAGGGGGAGATTTTGGTTAAATGTTTTGTATATCTATACTCCCATCTTTGTGTTTAATGTTGCGTGGAATGTTGTCGCTCACAACGGATAGTTCATTTTTAACCGATAAAATTGTTTTGTTTTCAAAATCGACCTCGTTAAATTGTTTGGTTTGTAATCCTTAAAAAGGGGGAGATTGTTTGATAAATGGTTTTATCATGATTTTGATGATTTTGTTTTTATACCAAAACAATGTTTTGAATGTTGTCCAAATACTCCTAAATGATTTAAATTGTTTTTACTAATTTTCCCCAAATACTCCTAAATGATTTAAATTGGCCTTCAACATAAGCAACATCTGTGATTTCCAATCCATTTTTCTTGATAGATCATGTGCCTTGGATTTCCCCTGAAACTTCATTTCCTCCAAATATGACTTTTGCACCTCTAATCTCCTTGAATCTTGACAGATTTTTTCTTGTTTCCTATCATATGTCTGTAACAACCATTATCCATGTACCAGGTTCCTTAGCACTCAGCTGTTCCTTGAACCTGCAATCAATGAAATCAGTTTTTAGGTACCTATACTTGTCTGGGTCCTGAGGGGTTAGTGTTGTAAGATGATCCAACCAACCTATATCCAAAGGACTTGACTCTAAGAGGTTGCCATCTACCAGTGCCATAATCATAGTGCACATTAGCAAATTGTTTGGGAATTTTAGGTTCATACAGCTGTCTCTTTTGTCTGTATGCCTATGTTTGTGTTTTAGCAACTGCTTTCTTGGGGTAGTTGTGGTATTTCTGAGTGTAGTGCTTGGGTGCGTATGTGTACTGATAATAACTCTTTTGCCTTTAGAATGACCTTTGTTGAGGTTTAGGTCTTTGCTATTTTGGCTTGTATTCCATAGGTCTTTGCTGATGTTCACATTATTCCAAGCAGCATAGTTTGGATAGTTTCTTCCATTCCCATCATCTGTATTTCTCTTGTGGAATTTATGGGATTTCTGGTAGCTCTGTTTGCTTTTCACAGAGTATTTTCTGATTGGAGTTTGATGAGGAACTCGACTGGATTTCTTCTCAGTTGTCCTCTCAGCATAATAAACTGGCTGTTTTCCTTTTCCTCTGTATCCAAGGCCAGTTTGTTTGTGATTGTGTTTTGGAGTGAATGTGGGTGCAGCATTTGATGTTTTGGGTTTTTGAGATGCTTCATTACTTGAAGATCCTTTTTTTCAAAATCACTCTTGGAGTTTGATTGTGCACAAAGGAATTAAATCATATGCCTGTCTTATCTCCACATTCTTTTTGACTCATAATAAGATCATCCAATGATTTGGATGCCTTTGTAAATGAGGCAATCACATTTTTGAGATTTTTTTCCCACTTCTCTATAGCAGCTAACTCTGCTGTGGTCTTTACATTTTCAGCCTTCAGCTTAGTGTTCTCATCAGCTATATGGCTCAGAGTATTCAACTCTTTAGTCAGCTGTGAGTTTTGGGTTTTAAGCTGGTTGTTTTCCTCATTTAGAATAGTGTGTGAGGATTTTATGTGTTCAAAATCTTTCATTATTTTGCCTAATGAATCATAAAGTCAGTGGGTGATGAAGTGTGTGTATCACAATCACTATCACTTGAATCTGATTGAGATGAGTTAGAGTGTACCTCATCTTCTTGGTTTGGTTGGTCTTGTTCTTTAGCCATAAGGCAAATCATAGCCTCTTCCTTAATCACTTGAATAGTCCGCTTCACTACTTTCCGAGTCACGCTTCTTTGTACTTGATTGTCGTCCTTAGTCTCAAGCAGCCTAACATGGCTTTCTTTTCTTTTCATGTCTTCTTTTCCCAAAGACTTTTCTTTCTTCTTCATTCATGTACTTTGGTGGATAGAAAAATAATCGCATAGTGTCCTGGTTGTCTGTAGTTCCAACACAGGTTCTCAGCTCTTTGATCAGCTCTTTCTATTCTTGGATTATCAGATCTCTGATATTCAACCCTTTGATGCTCAGCTTCTTGGGTGGCCTGTCTTCCCTTGATTTGGAAGGAGTTGAATGTCTCCTGGAGGTCTCACCCTTATTTCTTTTATAGTTCTTATTGAAGAACTTGTTGAATCTTTGACCATCAGGGCAATTTCCTCCTGGTCTATGATTTCCTTTGGTTCAGCTCTATTTCCATCAGTATCAATTAATGCAGTTGTCTTAGGTACAACTGTCTCCTCTTGCTCTTTTCTTCTCAGCTCAAACTCATAAGCGTTGAGGTTTGAGAATAGCTCATGGTTAGATGTTCTTGAGAGGTCCATTGAATGTCTCAGGGCCATAACCTTCATTTCCCATTCAGCTGGGAGGCTTCTTAAGATCTTCATACATATTTCCTTTTGTATATATTCCTTCCCAAGACCTGGAAGCTCATTTGTGATCTCAGTGAATCTGGCATCTAGCTGATCCAAGGTTTCACTTGCAAGCATTTTGAAATTTTCAATTTTTTGACCAGCAACAGACAATTTATTTTCTTTAATTTGTTCTGATCATTCACAAATTAAAGTCAGTTTATTCCAGATTTATTTTGCAGATTTGCAAGATTTGACTTTATTGAACATTGCTTTGTCCAATGTCTTGTAGAGTATGTCCTTGGCCGCATTGTCCAAGTTGTATCTCTTTCTATCCTCATTAGTCCACCTAGTCCTTGGTTTTTCAACCATGGTTGGTCTTGCTTCAGCAACATCTTCTTCTCCTTCAGCTGCAGCTGCTCTTATTGCAGTCGTGTTCACTTTGAGTATTTGTAATGGCCCATCCTCAATCACAAGCCACATTTCATCATGTAATGTAGATAGATGAGCCTCCATACGAATTTTTCAATCATCAAATTCTTCAACAGTGAACTTAGGAATGCGTGTTAGATTTGCTTGCATGATAATAACTTTGCTTAAAATCAAAAACTTTGAAACACAAGTGTTTAAAAACTTTTTGAAAAGATAGAGATCTAGTTCAGTAACCAGTGCGGAAGGCTCAATGAACTAACCTCTCTGATACCACTTGTAGGTCCCAAGGGGTGTGAAGTAAGGTTTAGAAGGGGGGTTGAATAAACCTTACCAAATTTTCGATTTAGTCCATTTAAAATAATTCAATAGAGTTGACTCAAACAGATGTGTCCTTGATGGACAGCTAAGTTGGCTTTTCAGCTAAATTGCCCACTCAACAGACTTGATAGAGCTGTTGATAGTATAACTTGGCTGCTCAAGCCAAATACTTAACTTGGCTGATTGGTTTTTAACAGCGGAAGACTTAACACCCTTTGATTAGATTTTAGCTTGTTTTAAACACTTGATTTTTAGCACTTGGTTATATATCAGTTGGATAGCAAATATAATACTTAACAGTGGATATAAAGTAAATGTGCATGAAAGTAAGTTTGCTGAAAGTAAATGACACAAATATTTTATACAGGTTCGAAGATGGGGTAATTCTTCTAATACTCTCTTCTCCAACTCCTGGAGGAATCCACTATGTAACAGATCAGTTTACAAAGCGGTGAAATCTGAGACGACCTTGATCACACAAATTGGCTTCTCTTGCGACTCGCCTTCTTCACAGGCTTGCTACTTCAGCTCACTTCTCAAGTTCTTGGATTTGATCACGAAGCCCTCCAACAAACTTGATAATGGTTCGACATGTAACCTTTCTACAATCCTAGCTTGGAGAGTAGACCCCTTTGATTTCTTCAAAAGTTTCATCTTCAATAGATTTGAAGTTGTCTTTCCTTCACAAATTGTGTTGGATCGATTTCCTTCGAGTTTCAGGCTTTAGGAATTGCTTGAATGTTTATGAGAATATTGCAGGTTAGATGCTTTAATATTGCTTGCTTGTTTGTGGTTCAGGTAACCTCTTTTCAATAACTTTCTCAGCCTTTTATAGTGCACATTTGAAATTTTGCCCGTTGAAGAGATAGGCTAATTTCAAATGTCACTTGTGTTCGTTGGCTTGTCTTGGTTTACATTCCTTGATGTTGACCCTTTTCTCGTATTAAATGTCTTCACAGCATTGCAAGTACCTGACAAAAGGTACAGTGTTTCCCATTGGTTCATTTCTTTTGCACAATTCTGGAACTAACACTTTAGACCTGACAGCTTTGACATATTACTATATTGAGTAATACTCTTGACTTTAATCAATGGATCTAAGTCAGTTTTCTTGACTAGACTGCTCTTTGTACCCCGGGTGACTTGAGTCACCCGATATCGATAACTCAATTGTCACTTCAACTTGAGACTTGGCTTCGAGTTGACTTGACCGACACTTCTTATACTGTTTCCCAATGAATTTCCTCTTCCGAGTCCTTGATTTCCTTCATGGCATTACTCACCGACGACAAACAGAGTCTTCACATAGTCCACGCTTGACTTCTTGTAATCATGGCATAGCCGACTTGACTCGCCTTTTCTAGCCGTATCTAATACAATACAAATTACAAGGAAAATGGGGTGCCAACTTCCTAGTTTAAGTTTTACTTGGTATCATCAAAATCTACTCAATAAATGTCCTAACACTTATGCACCAAGATTGACAATCTTGGTGCCACTATATCTGAAGATATTCGAGGAGTTGTGCTGTGGATCAAGGAATGGCAGAGCAAATAAAGGCTCTACGCAAGGAGCAAGCCAGCTATTTCAAACAAATGTATTCAAAGCTGGTTGTCTGGGGAGTTGACCAGCTTACTTTCCAGCAGCGTCAGAGGGACAACATAGAAAGGATGGAGATGAGTCATATGTCCGATATGGAGTTGTTGCAAGTGAAAATGGAAAAGAAAATGGAGCATATGGAAGCATCACTGAAAGCAGAGATTTTATCAATGAAGAATCAGCTACATACACTCAACTCCAATAAAGAAGCAGCAGACTATGTAACCCATAAGAAATTGGACTCCCTTCTCAAGTCAATCCAACCTTCTCGAGGTGATGATGCCAAAAAAGGGGAAATAGAAAAGCTTGAAGAAACCCCTACGAAAGTAATTATCAAAAGCAAAGGCACCACCTCCATTCACTCCCAGCTCCCTCAAGACATGTAAGCTGAAGGGAAAGCTGAGCTAGCATTTCAGGAAAACAAGGCAGAAATCGCAAAGCTAGACAGAAGTCAAGAGGAATGAATTCAAAAGCTAAAAATCCAAGATGGTGGTCCCCCAGCTGGAATGCTCACAAGTGAAGAAGCTATTCCACCTCCTGGTCCCTTAGAAGAGAGGTCCAATGAAGAGTTTGATACTCTGTTATCATAAGGGTACTATGAAGGAATAGAATTACCTGATGCATTGGACTTGTATTAGAGTAAGGGCTTAAGAGATATAGAAGAGACAAGGAAGCAGCCAACTCAAGGAAAGCCTTCCAAGAGTCAGCCCAGCAGCCAAGTTCCCAGGGGAAGCAACCATGCTAGGGGAAGAAGTTCATATAGAGAAAGAGACAGAGAATCTCACTCTGGTGGGAGAGGCAAAAGCTCTCCACCAAGAAGATTGAGTGGGATGATGGCCATTAATCCTCTTAAAAATGACACCGTTTATTGGATGAGCCTGGATGAAGCTCAGAATATGGAAGTTGATCGCAGAGCAGCTGAGCTGGTCCAAAAATATGAACAAGATGAGTTGAGATTAAGAAGGAAATAAGAAGAGGAGAAGAAGAAGGAAGAAGAAAAAAGAAGGAGAAGGAGAGAAGAGGAAAATAGGAGGAAAGAGCAAGAAGAAAAGAAGAAGAAGAAGAAGAAGACAGCCCAAAAAATAGATTTTAGCTGTCAAGAAAATTTTGTGTTGTATTTTTACAATTCTTTGTAAATACATACAAATAATGTAAATGTTGAATGATTATCAATAAAATTGATACATTCTTTCAATTATTTTAAATTCAGCATTTTATGATGTAAATAAGTTTTTGCATCATCAAAAAGGGATAAATTGTTAGAAAATTTATTGTATAGATTTTGATGATGCTTAGAATACTTAGAATTAGAAAGTTGGCGCCCCAATTTTTGTATGTGGTTTCAACATTGTAATAGTTATAATATTGACTGAATCGTCAAGCGCCTAACTTGAAGATGCGTAAAACTTCTTTGAAAAAATGCATAGAAGATCCAGTTGAGTGGTCAAGAACAACTTCAGTCAAGTACATCAATTGTGTCTTTCAGAAGACTTACAGCAGTCATCCAAGAAATGAAGAAAATACTTAACTTATGGGGTAAAGCAGCTAGAGGACTTAGAGAAAGCTGGAGAAGTCTGCTGTGAAGAAAGTCAAAAACTTACCCATTTTTGTAAAGAGACAGACTTGCAACCTTAAAAGTTGTATATTTCTAAAAGAGTACAAGTAGCAGAAACCAATGGTATGCTTGCAGAACTCCGGTTCTTTTCAGACGCCTACAGGTAGTAAATACAAAGGTTGGGTGAACATCAAATGCTGCAATAACAAGACAAGCCAACGAACAAGAAGTGGAAGTTTGAAATTGTCTATCTCTTCAATGGACAAATTTCAAACTCTCACTATAAAAAGCTAAGGAATTTTCAGAGAGTAAAACATGACACAGAAGACAGCGAAAATTCAAAAGTGAAATTTGAGCATACAAGCAACCTGCAATATTCTCTCTCAAGCAAAATTCTCAAATCTTCATGCCTGAAACTCAAAGTGATTTTATCCAACACAGCCTTGTGAAAGATAGAAGTCATACTTCAAAGTTGAAGAGGAAAATTTGTTTTCAAGACAAAAGGGTCTATTCTTCCAAGGAAGTGAAGCGAGTCAAAATGAGGTTCTAGTTCGAACCCGATTTAAATCAAGGGGGCTAAGTGATCAAGTCCAGGAAGATTTGAAGAGCTAAAGTAGCGAGGAGGCTGACCTTGTGAAGAAGAGCTAAGTCTCAGTGAGTGAAGACAATGTGTGATCAAGGCTTGCTCGGACTGTTTGTACTTTTGAAACGAAGTTACTGTTGCATTAGTGGATTCCTCCTAAAGAAGGAGGAGAAGAGTGGAGTAGAGGAATTACCCAATCCTCGAACCACTATAAATATTTGTGACATTTTATATTTTGCATTTAATTTGTGCAATTTACTTACATGCTATATATTTGATATCCAACTGATAATAACAAGATTAAAAAGATAAGTGTTTATAACTAATCTTTAAAATGGGTGTAAAGACTTCCGCTGTAAAACCAAGAAAACCAAATTTGTAAAAGGTAACTTCATTCAGCTGAGTTACTCTATCAACAGCTCTCTCTGAGTCTGTTGAGTGGTTAACTCACCTGTTGAAGTTTAACTAAGTTGTCTCTCAAGAGACTTAGTTGTTTTCTTGTGAAACTCTTAATATTGTTTTAATCGAAAAATTGGTTAAGTCTATTCAACCTTCCTCCCCCCCTTCTAGATTGAAGTCACACCCTTGGGACCTACAGCCTTAAAGTTATCATAAATTGCCTTAAAAGTATCATTATATAAAAAAAATTGTGTAAAAATATGTGAACACTGATACTTGAAAGTATCATAAATTACCTTAAAAATATCATACTTTACTTAAAAATATCAGTTTATCATTTTCGAAAATATTCACTTAGTTGTTGGAAAGTATCATATATAATATGACAAGTATCAATAATTATATGAAAAGTATCATTTAACCAGTTAATGATTTATAATATCATATATGTATTTTAAGTATTTATGCGGAGTCCACTATCAATTGAAACAACCCATAAATATCATATTTAATCTGAAAAATATCATTAGTTATATAAAAAATATCAATATTCTGTACTGATGTAAAATATAAAAACATAATTGTGCAAGTTAAAAATAACAAAAATTGCCTTAAAAGTATCATAAATTGTCTTGAACTAGAGGACGACGAGCTGCAGACTTATTTTTACTAGGTTTCTTGTATTTTTATTAAACTATTGGATCCAAGTACCGAATCCGGATCCAACCCATGACGAATCCTAACCCGTAGAACCCCATGACGAATCCTAACCCGTAAAATGGTTCTAGACCTTCTCAAAATATATTGGCGAACCAAAACTACAAATATTTCGGCTTTGATGACATAGAAGAGGAACAATCAACAGATGGCAAAAAATAATATCGATAAATCTCAAACCAACAAACACCATTAGAGAAAATTTCAAAACGATGAACAGCTATAAAAGCTAAATTTTGTGCTAAGTTAGAAAAAGTCCCGATTAACAACGAACGACACAAAAAGAGAGTAAACTGTTCGCCACTGTTTATAGTGAGACTGAACCACAACAGTATCATAAGCAAAACAACAGTTAGTTCCTAACTCTTTTGAGGTTCCATAAAACTTAAGAAGAAAAGTTACATTTCAGAACACAAAATACATAAGAGAGACAATCTAAATCATTTCCATAGTTTCACAATTTTGTCATGACTAGCAGAAGCAACCAAACCAGCAACTGTTGATACGGCCAATGATGCGATCAATCCTTCATGTGCGGAAAGGGTCATCGTCTTGTTCTCGCTCATGTTCCAAAGCTCCAACGACTGCAAATAAACACCTTCCAATTCAGAGGAAAAAAAGGGTCCAGGAGGTCTTTAATCAATTTCGATTTTGAAAAAATGGGTAAATTGCAAAATCTACCTGAGGTTTACTCTAATTACAGAAAATCTCCAGTTGTCTTTCAAAATTACAAATACAGGTATACAAACCCCCTTGAGGTTTGTATTTACTTAAGAGATACCCCGGTGCAATTTGCAACATAGAAACAAATGTCAAGGGGGTAATTTTAATTTTAGCTTTTCTTTTTTCTGAATCTCAAGGATAATTTTTGTAAGCATAATTACAAAACACCTCTGAGGTTTGGGGCTAATTACAAAAAAAAAAGGAGCTATTTCAAAATTACAAAAAAAAAAACCTTGGGTTTGATTGCCTTAAATTTAGGGGGGTATAACTGTAATATTATTATAAATGTTGGGAGTTTTTGAAATATTTTTTGCTTATGAAGAGGGAAATGTAGGAGGAAATCAAACCTCAAAGGGTTTCTACAATTTTCAAAAACCTCTTGTGTTTTTTTTGTAATTAGCCCGGGTTTTGCGATCATCCATTTTTGAAATTAATAATTGCAATCAAAACCTCATAAGCTTTGTTAATTTACTCGACAACGCAAGTGATTTCAGTAACGTCAAAAATTATAAACAAGAGATAACTTGCCTGGTAACAACCAATAACCAGCAATGATGAATATGTAGGATGGAAAACACAAGAATGGAATTTGTTGCCATTACAACTCAGCTCATGCAAACATTCCCCTTCACTTCCAGATCTCAATGTCCACACTCTCACTGAATCTTCACTAACAGATGCCAGCAGCTCTCCGGAAGGGTCCCAGCAAACAGAATGAATTGGTTTCGTGTGACCCTATTCAAACATCAATATTGGCAAACACCCACATTAAGACAACAAGGTAAAACATGTTTCAAATTAGCAACACCAACCCAGCAGAACAATCAATTGTAAAGACGACAGTGAACATTCATAGACTGAAACACACAAGGAGACATAGCTAATTCATGGTAACAATCTGCTAGGCATCATAAAGGGTAAATTACAAAACTACCCTTGAGGTTTGGCCTAATTACAAAAGAACTCCAATTATCTTTCAAAATTACTCATATACCCCCTTAAAGCATTACACTTGAGGTTTGTATTTACTGAACAAGTACCCTTTCGAGGGTGCAATTTGTAAAATAGAAACAAATGTCAAGGAGAAATTTGTAATTTTGAAAGATAGTTGTCTTTTTTGTAAATATTATTTTTTTGTAATTAACCCAATAACTTCAGAAAGATGCATTTAGCCTGAAATTGGAGCATGCAAATCTTCAATTACACAGACCATCTATGATATATTTCATTTGTCTGGTTTTCAAGCTTCACCTGGTTATTCTTTGCTTGGATGAACCTATAGTAAAAAGGTTAATAACACAGAAACCGTTAACACTCCAAGATGCGGGAGAAAAGCGGACCTTTAATGAATGCCGACAAGTATGTGTCTCTGCATCCAGTATTGACACAACATTCTCAGCAGCTGCTGCAAGAAATCTTCCAAGACGGGGTTGGAATCTCACTTGGGCCGTCCCACCCTGCTCCAACCAGAGATGGGAAAGTCAAGATAATTAAATGCCTTCTAACACCCCACAATACTAATGTAAGACATATAGTGGGGACGGAGCCAGAAAATGAAGATTGGAGAGGTGAAATTTATTTTTTCTCGAAAATAGTAGATAAAAAGGTATTCTTAATTTTCTTAGGGGAGCAAAGATTTTAAAATTAATTTACATATATAATTTAAATCATTATTAGAAATTTTATAAGTCTGAGGGGGGGAGGGGGTCGCCGTCAGGCCCTCTGGCTTTGTCCCCGTATATACATATATAAGTATACATTACTATGTACATAAACGAAAAGGAATGAAAATGAAGATGGGGCCATTGTTTTATTTGGTAGTTTGATTTTGTACCTTGAAAACTCTAGAGCAGTTTCCATTCTGGATACTCCAGTATCTTATCTCACCATCACCATCACAGGAACAGATGAGATCATCTTTATTGGGATGAAAGTCCAATGACATTACACCAGCAGAATGTCCAGTAAAGGTCCGAAGTGAATAACCAGGCTGCAATATGAGTCAATGAGTACAAGTAAATTCCCTTGAAAATATTCAAGAAGACACAATTTTCCAGATGCTATTCTGATCTTTTGTACAATATCTATTAGTATTTTAAAACAATGCAGCGGGGTACATTAACATACAGATGACATCACCCGTCATAGTTCCCACATCAAAAATAGCAAGTCAAAGGGAAACAACTGCATCATACATCTAATAATTTTATGTTAAAATGAGAATATATTACAGGGAACGCGGAAGACTTTACGAAAAGAAGCCTTGTGCTAATCAAATAATAAAATTTTGATCATTATGAAAGAACAAAACACAAGACCATTATATGATGGCAAAGCATAGGAAGATCTTGAATTCTTGATAATGATGACAGGAAGGATTACAATGATTAACATATTAAAAGAAATCTTCGAAAGAAAGGGGAGTCTCAAAAAGAGAATGAGAGTATGCCATCATATAGAAAGTGTGTCAAACTAACAGTGTCCGCGTCCCAGACTCTGACAGTTTTGTCGAAAGATGATGTAGCAAGGCGAGCCATGCTAGGACTGAAACGAACATCGGTAATAAGTGATGAGTGTTCCTCAAGTGTAGTTTTTGGCTTCAAAGTGTCCGTGTACCACAAAACAGCCTGCATTATTTTGATATAACTTCATTAATTTTTACGAGCTAGCAAATCAACATTAACAGCATTAAGTGAATTGAGCTGGCATAAATTAGAGACTATTTAATATATGTCCTCTTAATTGTGAATAATCTTCCTCAATTCTGAGACTCACTTTTTGTCATGACCGCCACTGGCAAGCAGTTTTCCATCTGATGAGAAGTGGCAACATACAACTTTACTTGCACTAGCACGAACAGAATTCACTTCCGTAAATGTAAACCCTGAATAGCAAGATTTCCAATCAGAACATATAACTCTGATATTTTAGAGAAGAATTAGAACTCAAATTTCTTTCAAGCATCATTCGGCAAAGAAGTTCTTCAGAAAGTGTAGCCATAGAGTTTTGCAAACACTCTAGTGTGTGGTCACCACTCACCACATGATGAGAGGTAAAACCAATTGAAAAAGGTAATTTTTTTCTGGTAAAATACAAAAACTCCCAAGAGATTATTTCCCTGATTGACATCTTCAAAGTGCTTGGGATAATATCCAGTGTTTTTGCATACTGCAGAAAGATTACTATAATAAACTTTCCTCTACGGGGACCCTGAATTTGATATCAGCATGAAAGCATCAAGCATAGACGTCTTTCATGTTTGCAAATAAAATAATATTAAACTAAGACATATTGCTAATCATATGAACATCCAAAAATTAGCACACTGGAATAGGATGAATCATCTCCACATGCTTAAAAGCGTAAATTGCAGAAGTTCTGAACATAGGCTCAAGCAAACTGAATATCAAAACCTTTTATTACCTTTGCTAACATCCATACAACGACCAACTGCATCCCGGGGGTCAGCATCATCATGTGATAAAAAAGACTCTACATTGTCTTCAACATCATCCACAAAACGATCCATGTCAGCTTGCACAAGATCTTTATCATCCCACTGTCGGGTTAAATGTAAATGAGAAGTTTCAGATTGGAACAAAAACACTATCCACAAAATATCGAAGCATGATAACCGTTCTTACCAATTGGTTTGATGGAGATGTAAGAGTACCGGTGTTGTCAGCTCCAAACATCATTAGAGGCTTTGAAGAACTGCCACTGTGTGGCAAAGCAGGCATTGACATCACATCCCCAGGTGTATGAGTTGATGGCGTTGATGGAGCTGAACTTGGAGATGGGCCAGCTGTGTTTGCAGTTCCCGAGCTATTGGCAGGGCCAGAAGATGATACAGGTTGCTTTCTCTTTCTTCCAGTCTGGTTTTTTGAAGCCTTGAATGCATGAAAGACCATGTTAGGAATCTATTCTGCCTTTATATTTCAGATCCATAAACTTCGGCAACACTCATAATGTGCAATACATAAAACTCTACGTTCAAGTTGCTTAAGAGCTTTTAAATAAAAGTATGATTGGATAGGATAAATGATAAATCTAAGCGGGTAGCAACTAAATCAGCTGGGATTAATCACCTGGAATTACTTGTAAGAGGAATTCGGTGATTTACATTTACACGTGCAATTAAAGCATTGATATAAGGATATCAATATTACAAGGAACTAAGGAGTAGGAACTTGCGCTACTCAATCGAACCGCAGTAGTTTAAGAAATATCAAGGAAATAATATAAACATTTGAAAAAAATATTCTGATAAGATGGAAAAGGCTAGACCTGATCATTTCCTCGGAAAGAATTTGACATGCTACCATCACCAGTGACACTGCCAGTACCCATAATTTTATCTTGCTGGAGACTGTGATTTGAACTCTGAGGCTGCTGACCAGAGAGAGCATGTTGTTGAAGTTGCTGCTGTTGTGTTTGATTACTGTTCTGCTGTTGCTGCTGCTGCAGTTGTGCAATTTTCAACTACACAAGAAAAAAACAACAGCATCATTATGACCGAAGAAATACACAATCAGTTGCGAGACAATTTGGTGAAGCCGCCAAGAAAACAACCAGATGCAAACCCAAATTGCAAAACTCAAAGCATTTGCAAAGAAAGAAAGGCACCTTCATTAACATGTCCGGATCTGCACGAGGCAAAACGGGGCAACCAGCTTGCAAGGGAGATCCAATATTAGGAACTACATCACCAACTGAATTAGAGAGCCCATCTTTCCCCATAGACAAACTTCGGTTGTTGAGAAGCATTCTCAGCCTTCTGCTCTCTACATCATTGGCAGATGGGGAAGTCAAACTCTGTTGTGCAAGCATAAGCTGCTGCTGATGCTGAGGTGTAAGCATCTGTAATTGATGAAAGGGCTGAGGACCCTGCATAAATGACTTTGGCTGCTGGAGAAGCCCAGAACGAAGCTGATCGAGACCCTATCAAAAAGGCACAAAATTATTAATAAGGAAACAAAATTTAGCATAACTAGAATTGCAAACACAGCAAGCTCCCCTCAGAGTCTCAAATACAGAGGCCTGCATTGGCCCTGAACGATTAGATACGACTCATTATCTAAAAGGATGCAACATTTACACGTGCAAGCATGTATAGATTGTGCATTCATTGTTTTTTAAGCATTGGAAATTGTGGATCTAATGCGTAACTGCCCAAAAGTATAATATCCATGAGGTAACGAATATCAAGCAGCAGCCTTCAGTTTAACATTGAAAAGAACAAACAACCATTGTTGCACACAAGTGTTAAGCCAGGATATCATTATCTATCTGTTGACATTAAATCGAAACAACCAAAAAGTAAGAACTCGTTCCAGGTTCAACATATGAACCCACTGCAAAGACTTTCAAAGCCTACACAGCCACATCTCTGTATTTATTATTTGCGAAGGGGAAAGCTTACACTTATTTAAGATCAAATATATGCATTTTTTAGTGCAGACCATGTTTGGATGCCATTACACAATATCAACTTGCAAATTAAAGTCTAGAAAAACAATATTGCAATAGAGACTATTTACAAAAGAATGAGAGGCTTAAAGACGTGTAGAAACCATAATGTACTTACTGTTAGAGGCCATCCTTTCAATGTCAAATTGTTACCACCTTGATTTGACCCTAAAACATACAAAGAAAATTAGTTACACCATATACAGGGAACATAATTCCATGACACAAATGAGATTACTGTTGTTCAGACCCTGTTCTTGTAATCCAATTTCACCCTTTTGGCATGTCTTGAATAAGATCTGCTTATAGCGATTACTTATCTTCATTACAACAATGAGCGTGTCTATACTTTTAGCAACAAAGATCTCTTGATAGGCACGTACCAGGTATTCCAATTAGTGATCCTTCAGGACCCGCGGCTCTTGGATTCAGGATAGGATTCATTTCAGTTTTGATATCCTGTTTATACACATACATGAGTAACCTATAGGGAAGTCCAAACACCACTAACAGAAATTTATCCTACGAGAGAACAAAGAAAGAAAATACTGACCGGTGAAGACCCAGGAAATTGCTGGTTCCGTGCTTGAACTTGGGGAGACATTCCACCAGCAGTACCACCATGTAACATTTGCCTGCAAAATGAATCTTGATTGTTAGTGAGAAGCATGGATAAAAGATCAACACTTTTGACCAAATTAAGAGCAGCAAAAATTATATATAACATGAAAAAGAATGGCACTTATGTTTCTCACACCCATATATACTTATAGTTATTCTCAATTCGAATATAAACTTCATATTCGTGCAATAGAAAATCTAAAACAACTACTCTGAAATGTCAACCACGAAGTCAGACCACTTCAATACTTAAAAATGAAGGCTGAACGTAAACATCATCCCCGAACACATGCAGATGTATCAGTAAACATGTATACACTCACATAAATGGGACCGCAGAAATCGAGGAAATACACCTATAATAACCATATTTATACAATTGACAATAAAAAGCACAATATCAACAGATATCATATTAAGCATACCCAGATGGCTGCCCAGCAGCTGCAGCTGATTTCAAGATTGAAGCGTGATTCGGATCCAAAAGCTGGCCCACATTATCGCCAAACCTTTGCTGAAAGCAAAAATATTGCAACGTTAGGAACCAAATCAAGAGATGCTTATTCTTCTATGTGCTAACATATATCTTGTACCTTCAAAGCTGCATCGTCCAAAGAATCCCTCTGAACGGGGAGCTTCAAATTCTCTTCATACATCTTCGTTGCCAACGCATTGGCGGTACCAGGATTTTGTCTCATAAGAGGATCATTTCCAACAATACCATTAGCCGTACCATTCAAGAGGTGCCCACCTTCACGCCGTTGTTGTTGCTGATGTGCCTGTTGTTGTTGTTGTTGCTGTTGTTGTTGGTGCTGCTGCTGATGTTGTTGTTGTTGTTGTTGCTGCTGCTGTTGTTGTTGCTGTTGCTGCTGTTGTTGCTGATGTTGTTGCTGTTGAGCCTGTCTCTGCAATAAAAGCTGTTGCATCTGCAGCTGCTGTTGGTGCTGCTGTGGATGTTGCGACTGTGGTGGCTGTTGTTGTTGTTGCTGCTGTTCTCTTGCCTTCATTAACTGAGTCTGCTTTTCTCAAAATAACAGAGCAACTAATTAGATTTCAACTCCACAATAGCATTAAACAACAGACTGACTACTATTGCACAACTTGTAATAATAGTGCATGAATATAGGATTCAACATAACAACCGTATAAACAATCGATGGAAGTAAGATGCTTGTGAAAAGAGTTCCAGTAAATAAAGCTAGGGGATAATTACAAAAAAAAAAAAAAAAAAAAAACATGATGTTTGGGCTTTTTACATAAAAACCCAGAGATTTTCGAAAATTACATAAATCCCCTTTAGGTTTGATATGTCTTGCATTTCCCCCTTCATATGCAAAAATCATTTCAAAAGCTCCCGTGTCATTTATCAACATACTACAGTTACCCCAGTAAATTTAAGACACAATCAAACCTCAAGGGTTTTTTTGCAATTTTAAAAAACCTCTTGGTTTTTTATTAATTAGCCCAGACCTTAGGGGGTTTTGTAATTATCTTAAATCTAATGAAAAAGTAAAATTGGAAGTTTATAGGTCTTCTTTATAGATTTGTAGCAAACCTCGATGTAAGACGCAGCAACTTCAGAGTGCTTCTCATTTGTCCTGGCAATAAATATATCCCAAAACACTGACCACCATTCAAACAGAAAACCACCAGGTGCATCGATAGCTGAAACATGCACAAAACAAAAAAGAGATTAAACTTTCAATGTAAAGGGCAGTCTCATTTAGTAAGTAGTGCTATCATCTTTCGGGCCAGCTTTCCGTATATGCATACCAACGGGGTCAGATGATACTTTTCCTTCAGCTTGGAAAGCCTGAGCGGTGGCCTTCAAATCTCTCTTTACTAAATAGTCATGAATATACACATCCAACCTAGAAAATGAGAAGTCCAAATATCAGCATAAAATCGAGTGCCTTTGTTTTAGGGAAATATCAACTTTAGAGAGCAGCTGATAATGTATATTAAAAGAAAGGGGGAAATTTGAAACCCTAAAAGTAATTCCAAAAATTGCTATTAGGAAGGTAGATTGGAAGTAACTGAATAGAAACAATTTAATAGGCAATTAGAAGAATACAGTTCTACTGAACAGAGAAAAAAGGGTATAACCAATAACAAAGAAAGAACATTCTTGAAAAAAAGTATCTTTAGCCCTAACATAAACTAATTAGGGCTTGTTTTGTTTATGTTGGCATTCTCATTTTCACATACCAGAACCTGAGAGAAGTGAAATTCACACAGACAAAACCCTATATCACAGACACATGAAAAAGAAGATACAGAAAACGAGCAGACATGTGCAGAAAGGTTCAACTTCAAGGGAATTAATAGGAAATTAATAGGAAAAATAAATATAAACCTACAAAACAGGAATCTTGACCCCTGAAATAGGGGTAAATAAAAAAAAATTAAGAAAAAAAAAAGAAGAAAACACCCATACTATACAAGAAAAATAAGAACTTTCACAAAGGGTAATGGAAAATAGAATAGAAAAGCTTACATTTTGTCAGCTTCCCAGTTAGTTTGAGACATGGTTTGTAGTCCAATAGCAGAATACAAATGTCAGATCCTTAATATACAATCTTCCCTTCTATTTTCACCCTCTTTAGCTTCTGAAACACATTTATACCAGTAAACCCACAAAGAGAAGGAAAATAATGCAAAAAAACTTCTTATTAATAAATATACAACAGCAGACAAGTAACAAAAATCTAAGGCCAAGAGTAAATATACCACACCAATCCGGTGCAGAGACAAAACCAAGAAATCTCGAAAAGAAATTAGACAAAGAAGGAGGTGGATAATGAAAACCAGTATATAATATACTACATAGTACATACTAGTAACACATACACACATGCTATTCACATTCCATGAATATTTTCTGTTATTTATTGTAAGAAAAAATATTGAAAGTGAAGATAAACAGAGATTACCTAAAACCTCATAAACACAAAAAAGAAAGAAAATAGAAAACCCTTCTGAATTTTTTTCAAGGGGTTCCCTTTTTCTTTCTTCTTTTTTTCTTTTTTTCTTATTTCTTTTTTTTGAGAAAGTACCAGTAGCTGTTTATTTTGCAGAGAACTAAAGAAATTCTCTTTTATTTCTGATTAGCTTTCTTGGTGGATTGAAGGGGCTGTTGCAGATATCATAATGGTTCTCAGAATGGAATTTACTATTTAGTCCCTCTCAGTTGGTCAAATTTCCTTTGTGATGCCATTGCTGCACGGAGGCTAAAGAAAATGACTAAAAGAGGCCTATGGAGCTCTCAAGTTCTGGGAAGAGACTGGGGATATAAACGTCAATTGACTGAGTCTTCAGCTTTTGGTTCTGGGACAGCCTTTGCACTGCGGGACTTGTATTTTAGTGTATTTATGATTGAGCCCTTCAATTTTGGGAGTTTTGCACTTATTCCGATAATTTCCAGATTGTCTTAATTTCATTCTTAGCCTTGAAGTCGATCGGTCTAGGCGGGTTGTAAGCTGCTGAAATGACGGTTTTAGCCATGGTCTTTGGAGGATAAAACGGGGACTAAAAATGTTGTCTTGTTTTGTTCATGAATCATTGGGTAGGATTGATGATAGCGTCTTATAAAAGTAAATAAATAAATGAAAAAGGAAAGTTAATAGATTAATAATACCATAACCAACCTATGTCCATAAATATAATTCAAATAGTGGAGTCTATTAAAATAAAAATTATTAGTTAGTTCTGCCCATTAATAAGTGATGATACCCGAGCCGAGCTGGAAGAAATTAATCCAAGTCATCAGTCCAACACACATCCGAATAAGCGACCTGCGAGTGACGTCAGCAATGGTGCGCGACAAACACGTCACGAACTAAGCTCGCCCATTCGAGCCCAACCGCAACACCCCGCCGCCGAGCCCCGAGCCCCCCCGAGCCCAAATTTGGCGGAAACGCATGCGCGATGACGAGGTTCATGTAAGTAATCACTTACCCATACTTAACACTTTATTGATATCGAGTAAACCGCCACATGTCGAAAGTTATAAAGAGAAGTCGACAAGTGGCAAGATTTGACGACATGACATGCAGTTAGAGAGGACATGTGTCTTTCTTTAATTATTTTACTAATTAATGAATAGTTAGTGAAAAGATGACTATTGTAAACCCACTTATTCGAAGGGGTATAAAAAGGCTGATAGAGGGAAAACTAAAGGAGGCAGAAAGAAAGAAAAGAGAGAGAAAAAAGGAGATAAAAAAGATTTGTAAGAAAGACCGACCCCAATAGTTCGGCTCGGCATTATGCAAAAAAGGCAGAATTAGCCAAAAATAAAGATACGTTACGCACATTTATATTTCCACGTGTTAAATCTTTTACATATTTTTGCTTGTTGACCAAAACGCACGTCAACAAATTGGCGCTAGAAGGAGGGCCCGTATTGGTCCAGTCCGAGTTCCAGTCAAAAGCAAGTGAAATAAAAACCAGGTAAAGTTTAACGCTTAACCTTTTCATAATAGACAAAAATGAGTCAACGTCGAAATGCCCGTTTGATCAAGAGCAACATTTGAACAACCAACCTGGCCGGACTACGAATGGCAAAATATGCTCCAAAAGCGGGGAGCACTACTTTATTTCCTTTTGCTCGCCTAATTGCCAACCCAACTTTTGTACAAAGAAATGAACCAACTTATATCACAAACTCTCGCTACCACAAACTCTCAAGCACCTCCTCCACTCCTTTCAAATACTAACCCACTCAACCCACAACTAAATGTTAACATTAATCCTCAAATTCGGGCTTCCTCATCACGAAGCCCAAGAAGCGATTGCAAGTAACGAACAACATGTCCGTCGTGTGAGCGCGCGGCGAGAAGATGAGGAGGAGCAAAGTCGTATAAGCGAGTCATTCAGGAGCAACGCGACATCGTCATGCCCACTCGATCCACGGACGACCGGGGTTGATCCTTTTCGCCCGGCTCGATCGATAAGTTCGGCTCGGGTTTAGGATGAGCGGGAGCGGCTCGGTCAATCGGGTCAAGGCCCTAGCTTATGGGAGAAGGATGTAGAAATACACCGCTGCGTCGTCGTCAAACGAATTGGAAGGCGGTCCGGATGGCGAAGCAGTCTCAAGACCGCCCAAGTAATGAACCGGCCAGTACATTCGTCGCCATTTTCCCGGGTCTGGCGACCCCATTACCGCCAAAGTTGAAAATCCCCTGTGTCGGTCTCTACAACGGGAAACCGACCCACCACTCACGTTCACAAGTACTTAGCATGGATGGAACTATACGATCCAGTGATGCCATCCTCTGCGGGGCCTTCCCCGACTTTGGGCGACCGAGCCCACCGTTGGTTTTGGACCCTACCACGGGGATCCATTCAGGCATGGGGGATCTGGCTTCCGCCTTTACGACGCATTTCTTAACGTCCAAAGTCCGAGCCGCACCTAAGGACTCCCTCGTAAACATAAAACAAGGGAAGGACGAGCCCCTGAAAAGTTATATTTCTCGGTTCAATAAACAAGTTCGAGAGATGGAACCAGTGTCGGATGACGCCATTTTGATCGCACCCATGGCCGGGACTAGCCCCGAGACTTGGTTTAATTACTCCATCCACGAATCGGGCGACCTCGCACCAAGAATTTCTGGTCCGCGCGAACGCCATATTTGTGCGGAAGAAGCCATGGCAAGTAACCGCCCGAGTACCGCAAGGGGGCGTAAGAAAGACGGAAGGAAAGAACCGGCATTGGGCGGGGTCGGGATTCCGGCCGTTCTCTAAAACCCGACCACCGGATTTAGAGCTCGCCAAGAGGCGAGAGCCGAAGTCGCCGTACTGAGAGTCTTTGACCCACACTCCATCACCCATATGGAATGAAATCTGGTCTGAATTTGTTGCCCGACTCGGCTTTGAAAATTGAGCCGGGAAAATTAGATTCGCGTCGATTGTGCCTATCATAAATCGATAGGTCCGCGATCTTGATGAGTGCCGAGATCCGATTAGGGAAATTATGCGTGTTGTTCGGCAGGGCGGTCTCAAAAGGTACGTTCATGAGCTACCGCCCCACCAGATTGCTCAAGTGTCAATCCGGAGCGCGTAATCAATCCGGCTCTCCTGCCGCCACCCCGGCCGAAAACCAGTGGGAGGAGATCTCATGATGTCGAGTGTCGGTCGAATCAATACTAACACGAGAGAGGATAGACGCTCCAACAGAAAAGAAAAGCCGATGTTAGATAGGCAACCAATGCCGAAAGACAAGTTTGGTGGCGGAAATCAAGGAAGGCCAACCCACCGGCCACTTTGTGTTTCGGATGCGGATGCCGACCAGGTGGTCCATCCTCATTCGGACCCTCCGGTCATTCTCGCACCGATTTTGGGTATTAGGTCTCTGAATTTTGATAAACCGGAAGCTATTCGTCGATCATTTATGTCCGAGCATTTCGAAGATTGAGCGTGGACGATAGTTATATCCGTCCATGCAATGATAGATTCAGGGTTTGGAGGAGGAAGGATAGTCCCGCTCGGGGAAGTTGATTTGCCCATCCAAATGGGACAAGGTTTGCATAAATGGACCGTCATGACAACATTCAAAATAATCAATGCCGATTCGAATACAATGCTATCATTGGGAGGCCATTGCTTTATCATATAAAAGCAACCGTTTCAATATATCATTTTTGTATAAAATTCCCAACATCCGATGGCGAAGCTATACACAAAGGGAATCAAAGGGAATCACGAGAATGCTCTCTTAAACTCCGACCAGTAGGTAGAGATTAACGTGGCGGAACGAGGACAAACCGGTGGAACCACACAAGACAATCCCCGCCGAGGAGGAGTCCGAGCGAAAAGTGGTGATCGTTCGGAGGATAATCCAGGTCATCGGCGGGAAGGAGTCAATGATGGAAGAAAGCGAGCGTGCAATCGAGAACGCCGGCCGAAGCAATTGCCCCCGCAAATCAAGGAGGGGCAAAGCAAGAAAAGAAAACGGGCGGAGCGAGTAGAACGGAGTTGATACAATCAATGTAGGAAGGCAAGCGGGCGTCAACTACGTATTGGTCATGATCTCCCGAGAACCATATCGAAGCGAGCGATCGAGTTTTTGGGAAATAATCTTGATGTCTTCGCATGGACTCATGCGGACATGCCCGAATTGACCCTAAGTATGCATGCCACCGCCTCAATATTGATCTAACATTCCGATTATCGAGAAAAGCGCAAACTTGGCCCCGACAGACAAAAGAAGACTCGAGGCCGAGGTTAACAAGCTACTAGACAATCAATTCATCGGGAAGCCCTCTATCCCCGATGGGTCGCCAATCCTGTTTTGGTAAAAAAAAGCAATGGCCAGTGGCGCCTGTGCGTGGATTTTACCGACCTCAATAAAGCATGCCCTAAGGACAGTTATCCATTGCCAAATATTGATTACATGGTGGATACCACGCGGAGACCACGAATCGATGAGCTTCATGGATGCATACAAACATACTCGGGTTACAACCAAATACGGATGCACCCGGAAGATGAAGAAAATACATCATTCTTCTCTCTTTCGAGGAATTCACATTACAAAATGATGCCCTTTGGAT
Organism: Rehmannia glutinosa; assembly: GCA_016081115.2. Taxonomy (NCBI): domain Eukaryota; kingdom Viridiplantae; phylum Streptophyta; class Magnoliopsida; order Lamiales; family Orobanchaceae; genus Rehmannia; species Rehmannia glutinosa. The sequence goes on from CM071925.1 coordinate 15,714,860, forward strand.
TGAAGAATCTTTGGTGCGACCTATCAAAGGTTAGTAAATAAGATGTTTGAGAAAATGATAGGTCACACTATGGAAGTCTATGTAGATGACATGTTGGTAAAGTCATGTACATATCCGATCATCTAAACGATCTTAATAAAATGTTTCTTTTTGAGAGAGTACAAGATGATGTTAAACCCGAGAAAGTGTACGTTTGGGGTCGGTTCGAGTAAATTTTTGGGGTATATGGTCACCAAAGGGGAATAGAAGCCAACCCGGATAAAATAAAAGCCATCATTGATCTAGAACCCCGAACTCGTAAAAAAGGTACAAAGCCTAACAGCCGATTGGCCGCCTAACCGATTTGTTTCACGATCCACGACAAGACAAGTGCAAGCCTTTCTTTGAAATTATAAAGAAAAGCAAAAATTTCGAGTGGACCGAGCAAGCCTGATTGCCTTTGAATCCCTCAAACAACACCTCTCTTCAATCCCTATATTGCAAAAACCGACCAGGGGAGGACTTGTATTTGTACTTGGCGGTATCCGAATACGCCATCGCTCGGTGTTAATCGGCTAGATGGCTCTATTCAACATCCGATTTATTACACCGGTCAAGCGTTACATGACGCCGAGCTCTCCGGTACTCCACCGATGGAAAAGTTGGCTTATTCATTAATCACGCAGCATGAAACTCCGTCCATATTTCCTAGAACACAAGATTATAGTATTGACGAACTACCCATTTGAAACAAGTATTACACCGACCGATACTTCTGGCCGGTCGGATGATTAAGGGGCGTCGAACTCGATCAATTTGACATTATATACGAACCACGACCGCATGATAAAAGGACAGGCTTTAGCGATTTTGTGGCGAATTCACACCTTCCATACGATTGGAAGTTATGGAAGACCAAGAATGGAAATTATTCGTTGACGCTCTTCCACCGCAGGCGAAGCAGGGCGGAATCGTGATAATCGATCCAAATGAAAAATGCTCTTGCCGGCCGTACGATTTCGATTCCCAACGAACAACGGCCGAATATGAGGCGCTCTGGCGGCTTAGATATGGCGCCTCTATGGGCCTAAAACAACTATTGGTGCACAACGATTCTCGATTAGTCGTTCATCAAATCAACGGCGAGTACGGCGAAAGAGCAAAAAATTGCACAATATTTGGATTTGGTCAAGAAGAGATTATCACACTTTAAGACAAAAGTCTTACATGTGCCCCGAGCCGAGAACATGCAAGCGGATGCCTTAGCTCGGCTCGGCTCGATCCGAGGACGGATGCCATCACGGATGTCACTTTGTCACACAGCTATGTCGCCCCCGTCACTTGGTGCAAAGAAAATATATACAATCGAAAAACCGCCGAATGGACTTGGATGACCCCGGTCGTTCAAGTATTTAGAGAAAGGAGTTCAACACGAAAACAAAGCCGAGGCGTAACACTACAAACTCAAGCGGCTCGGTTTACACTAGTAGACGGCATCCTATACAAACGAGGATACTCCGTCCCACTCTACGCCTTCCGAGACAGATGCATTATGCACCGAGAGGTTCATGAGGGAATATGCGGCAACCACGCTGGGGCCAAACGTTGGCCTATAAATTGATACGGCAAGGGTACTACTGGCCATCCCTAAGAAAAGATCGACCGACCTCGTCAAAAGATGCGAGAGATGCCAAAGGTTCGCGCGCGCAGTCGATATCATCCTGAGCAACTTACCTCGTATTTAGCCCATGGCCGTTTGCCAAATGGGGAATGGACCTCATCGGACCACTCCCTCCTGCGGCAAAGGGGGCGTCAAATATGCCATGGTGGCGGTGGATTATTTCACAAAATGGGTCGAGGCGGAGCCTCCGCAAAAATAGATGAGGAAAAGATTGTGAGCTTTGTATGGAAATCCATTATCTCGTAGATTTGGAATACCACATTCGATCGTTAGGATAACGGAAACGATTCGATAACCGAAGGTTTCAAAATTTTGTGAAAGTTTCCGCATAAAAACCATTTCTCAACTCCATACCAACCCCACCGAACGGACAAGTTGAGGCCGTTAACAAAATACTCAAGTATACCTTGAAGGCGAGATTGGAGGAATCTAAAGGTAATTGGCGGAGGAACTACGGTGTACTATGGTCATACTGAACGACACATCGAATGACCACAGGAGAAACACCTTTTTCTTTAGCTTATGGAGTCAAGCGGTGATTCCGTTGAGATTGGAGCCCTACCTTGAGAATTGCAAATTTTTCTCAAGATCAGAATGGGCCGCTCGAGCCGAGCTAGACTCTTTCGAAGAAAAAAAGGTGCGATCTTGAGATGAAAATGCAAAGTGTATAAACAAAGGAGCGAAAGGTACTACAATTGAAAGTAAAGGAAAGAAGATTTCAGTCGGCGATCTTGTGTTGAAAAAAAACAGGCGTTCAACTTGACCCATTGAAGCCAACACGGGAGGGCCGATTTCTGGTCGGGCCGATCGCGTCTTATCGGCGGGCGTACCAACTGGAATATTTGAGTGGAGAAAAATTTATGCATCCATGGAATGTAGCATACCTGAAACGGTATTATCAATAAAGATTTCGGTATGTGATCCAGATAGGATTCCTTGGAATTATTCTTTCATCTAATATTTCGTGAGCTCTCTAAAGGGAAACGAAGTTTTTACTCACCTCGGCTATCCTTACAAAATCAAGACTTGGTTACGCACCAAGCACAAAATCAAGACTTGGTTACGCACCAAGCACAAAATCAAGACTTGGTTACGCACCGAGCACAAAATCAAGACTTGGTTACGCACCGAGCACAAAATCAAGACTTGGTTACGCACCGAGCACAAAATCAAGACTTGGTTACGCACCGAGCACCAAAATCAAGACTTGGTTATGCACCGAGCACAAAATCAAGACTTGGTTACGCACCGAGCACAAAATCAAGACTTGGTTACGCACCGAGCACAAAATCAAGACTTGGTTACGCACCGAGCACAAAATCAAGACTTGGTTACGCACCGAGCACAAAATCAAGACTTGGTTACGCACCGAGCACAAAATCAAGACTTGGTTACGTACCGAGCACAAAATCAAGACTTGGTTACGCACCAAGCACAAAATCAAGACTTGGTTTATACACCAAATTTCAAATACAAAATAAAGGCCATGTTTATATACCGAGTACAAGAATCAATTAAGGCGAGCAAAGCCCTTATTCGTAAGAGACGGGAACCGAGCCCCGTGACTTGGGAATATAAAAGGAAAAGAAGACATGCAACAATCTTACAAAAAGGAAAAGAGCCGAGCATCTACAAAAAGCTTGAAACACATACACGGTGAGGAAAATAACAATTCATTTCTACTTCAAAAGTATTTACATAAGGGAGGCCGGAGCCCATTACATCTCGCGGCACGAAGCCAAATTACCTACCTATGGGTACATATGAAAGCATCAAGACTGAGCAGGGGCCGAAATTTCGACGGCACCGCTAGAGGTGACTTCTTCCACGTCCGGAGGAGGAGAGCCCGGCGCATTAGAAACCTCTGCAAAGTTCGGCCGAAGGGTATCGAGATCAGCCTCCAGGAGGGCCAGATCTTCCTCAAGCTGAGCAACAGTACGCCCACCCTTAACTAAATCAAGAATTTCTCGGAGGCTGGTCGCATGGCCGCAGGTTAACATGAATGAATACTCCTTGGAGTCTTTGTAAGCTTCAACGGCCTCTCTACGAACTTCCTCAGTTTGCCGACGGGCGGTTTCTTCAGCCTCCCTGCGCACATCGGCTAAACGCCTCTCCATTTCCTGACGGGCAAAGCGGTGGCAACACGTTCGGCTCGGCGACCTTAGCCCTAAGCTCTTCTTCACCTGCGGCCCGATCTCGCCTCGCCCTGCCTCAGTTTCTCTCTTAGAGTTGGCCCGAGCCGTAGCCTCATCCGCTTGAGTCTTGAGCGATTCTTGTACCCTTAGAGGGTAGCATAGGCCTCTGCAGATCCCCGTGCCGCCTTTCCAGTCGGCATATTTTTCTCTAGCTCGTGAGTTCCCCCAACCGCATGCCATAAGAGCCCAATCATCCGCCCGCACATTGCCACGCAAGCATATCGAATTTGTTCTTGGCTTGATCTCCGAGCGAATTGCTCGATGCCTTTTGTCCAGGCACGAGCCGGGACACTCATCGCGGCCCGACCGCTCCTAGTAAGACTCGTTTGCTCTTCTCGGCGTGGCACATCGAACGAATTCCACAAACCATCGAGGCGTAGTCCAATCATTCCCTCGCAATATTCATCCCTCACTTGACTTGGAGGAATGAAGTGACCTTCCTCGCCGAGGTCATCCGAGAAAGTTCGCGGACCTCCCTCTTCTGGGGGTACATTCGGGATGTTCGGTACCGCTCGACCAACCCTTGATCGATCGGGCTCCTCAATCACAATTTCTCCTCTTCTCCTTTGAAAAGGAGGCTGCACCGCATCCGGCACTCCATCGCCAGGACGTTACGCCCGGATATCTTCTCTCCGAGCCGCCTCCACATCCGCAGTTGATCGGCGCCGCCCGAGTTCGCCGCGGCCGTGTTCCTCATGCTGTGAAGACGTGCACGCAAATCCAAGCCGCGCCCTACACAAAGCAACCACCGTTAGAAGATTAAAAGAAAACAAAATGACATTCCAAAAGAAAGTGTGAAAAATACAATGTTTACCTCGAGCAATGCGGCCGCACTGGCGGCTCTCCGGGATCTGCGTTTGCCCTACGGCGCGCAGATGATCGCCACAGGGCTGGCTAGCCGTCGCAGGGGACGGCGTAGCTCGCTCTGTTCTCGCCGGCTGCTCCCCTGGAGAATGGGTCCGTACTTGTTCATTACCAGGAGGATCCTGCTGAGTCTCTCTCTCAACCTCCACCTCCTGCTCAGCCGCCTCATCCCGAGCCGCCTCCTCGGTCTCGGGGTCGGCGGGCAGAGCAGGCCTTAAGCCAGCTGCGGCCAAATTGGCCTCGTGGCGAGTCTCTCAATTCGCCTATCTTTGGCACCTCTAGCCTGGATATTTTCCAGCCTGCGGATGAAGGTGGCCGACAAAGGCCTTTTGATGTGCGGTTCTCTATAAAAGTAAAAAGACAAAAGTCAATCACAAAAAGAAACGATAAATAGCAAAAGCAGAGAAAGGAGAAAGGATATAGACTTACTATAACCAAAAACAAAATCAAGGAGGATAAAAAGCTTCCTTCTCCTTCGCCCGTCCTCCACGCGAGCTTGCCACTCCGCTCACCCTGAGCCATTTTTCTTTCAGTCCTTCAACGATGAAGGAAGACCTTCTACTAAACTATCCAGGATACCCCGGGAATACATACATAATACCATTGGACGGTGACCTTTTGATGAAGGAGTTGCTCGCCAGGCATCTAAAAGTTCATTCATTTCTTTGAACTTAGGGCGAGGGTACTTTCAGGTGGAACATCACCAAGAGGCTAATAATCCTTCCCCACGTAATGGGATGCACTTGGGTCGGATGCATACCCCACTTGCAAAGCCATCGCGTGAGAAAAAACCAAAGAAATGGGAACCGCATGATCGAATAGAAGTGGCGATATGAATACCCACGCAACCCACCGGGCATCGGGGACTCGGTCGTCCCCACCTTTAAATGAATACCATTTGGAATACGATACCTTCGCCGGAGCTCTCCCATCTCCCGGATCATCAAGATGCTTGGGATATCATTTATATCGCTCGGCGTCCACCGAGGCTCAACACGAAGGCGAGGGCCTCCTCCTGCCGGCCGTCGCCATTACGATGACCCATAGGACCTTGTGGCCTCTCCGCCTCGAATCACCGGAGGGTTCGTTTACCCGCTCCACGTTATCACGCTCCGGCTCCGATGGGTCCATATTTTCTTCTTCTGCCGATCGCACGCTAAAATCAACACTGGGATTTCTCGTCGAATTCTCTTGTGCCGGCCCGGCCGATACACCGTTCCCTCTCTAAAGACGGTCAACGGCGTCGGATTAAAGATAGTATGAGTCCGCCCAAAGACGTTCCACTTCGTGGAGAATCCGGAGAAGATATCGAATAATGCTCGGCTATGAGACGGAGATCGCCGTCTTTGGTGAGAAATAAAAGAAGGTTCACAGGGAGGATCTTCAATTTCAACCTCTACACTATAACTACGACTCCTACTATCCTCAAAAGAAGACATTTATAGGTAAAGGAGAGTATTTGAAAAAATACCTAAGTTCAAGTCTCGAACTTGGAAAGCCGACCAAATTTCGCTTTCGGTTTTAGTTATTTTAGCTCAAAGGTTAATGGTTGCAAAAGTGAATAATGAGGGGAAACGAAGGTATTTATAGATGAGGTTCCTCGATAAACGAGACGTTTATTCGAAAAGACACGCCTTTTAAAAACTCAAAAGCCGTCAAACATGTCGAAAAAACGTCGCGTCCCCACGCCCCGACAGAATCGACAGATTTTTGCGGTTCGCGCAAGATTGGTCCAACCACAAGATGCCACGTGGCTGTCATTATGGCAACTTGATTAATGCGCGTTTGAGGCATTAATCACTACGCCGACAGATGCCAGGAAAGAACAAAACCTTTGAGAAATCCGTTTTCCCATTAAATGTTCATCATTAGCATTAAAGTTTAACTCCGACTTCAGAAATTCTTCTCTCGGAATCAAACTTGGGGGCCTTTGATGATACCCGAGTCGAGCTGGAAGAAATTAATCCAAGTCATCATTCCAACACACATCCGAGTAAGCGACTGCGAGTGACGTCAAAGAATGGTGCGCGACAAACACGTCACGTCGCGAACTAGGCTCGCCCATTACCGAGCCCAACCGCAACACGGCCGCCGAGCCCCGAGCCCCGAGCCCAAATTCGGCGGGAAACGCATGCGCGCGATGAAAAAGTTCATAAAGTAATCACTTGCCCATACTTAACACTTTATTGATATCGTAAAGCGCCACATGTCGAAAGTTATAAATAGAAGTCGACAAGTGGCAAGATTTGACTGACATGCACAGTTAGAGAGGGACATGTGTCTTTCTTTAATTATTTTACTAATTAATGAATAGTTAGTGAAAAGATGACTATTGTAAACCCACTTATTCGAAGGGGTATAAAAAGGCTGATAGAGGGAAAACTAAAGGAGGCAGAAAGAAAGAAAAGAGAGAGAAAAAAGGAGATAAAAAAGATTTGTAAGAAAGACCGACCCCAATAGTTCGGCTCGGCATTATGCAAAAAAGACAGAATTAGCCAAAAATAAAGATACGTTACGCACGTTTATATTTCCACGTGTTAAATCTTTTACATATTTTTGCTTGTTGACCAAAACGCACGTCAACAATAAGCATTCTATAGGATATCTATTTCCCATTTATCATGATAAATGTTCATAAATATGTATTTTTTGGAGTAAATATATTTTTATATATATGCATTAATGATGTTTATTTCTCAATAATTTTATGATATCAATTACAAGTCTAATTATTTATTGTTGATTAGTGATATCTTTAAGAGTGAGTAAGAAAACTTGCTCTCTTTCACATCAACCTAGAGTATTTATTATTATTTCCAATTTATGCTCTTCTCAAATATCAAACATTATTAGTTCGTATTTATTTAAAAAGTTGATTTGCCCAAAGCGATATGGTGTTACTATTTCAAATTTGTCATAGATATATATAGTTGGATGGGATCTTCTATTCCAAAAGTATGTTTAATTTCTTATTTCACGTACGATTGAAGATGAAAACACCAGTTTAGCATAAAATTCCATCCGTAGTTTAGAAGAGAATATGTTGTGATTTCTCTGTTTCCTTGTTTTTGGTCTTTTATAATAAAAATGAATATCATTTATTCATCAGAGTAATCTTACAACTGATTACAATATCGAATATAAAATAATTGCAGGCCCTACAAAATCATAAACATATATAGATCGATCTAGAATAATTTTTTAAATATAAATAGATCAAACAGTGAAGTAAGAAAATAAGGTAACAATGTTATGCAACAAATGACGAATATTACAATCCAATTTATGATATATGTATGACAAAATACCAGGGATGCAACGCCACACTTTTTTGCCTCTGATTAGGTGATGAATATGCCATTCCTTGTATAATTACCATTTTTTTATTTAAGCAAGATCGATAAATTGGTACAATAGAAGTATGGATAAGACATGTTTTGCATTTCTACATAGTTGACAAATAAATTTAATCCATAAAAGATATTTTAATGTTATGTTTTGATGGCGAATTTCAATGAATTTGCAAGAAAGGATACGGGAGATAATCAATTTCTAAGTGATTTTAAACACAAGTATTTTATTAGTTAAAAAAGACTATAAAATGTATAGTTTCTGTTATGGGCTCAAAGATGACATCATGGGGTTAAAGCAACTTGTATATCATGTTGTTCCAATTTCCAAAGATTGACCGCTTGCTAATGAGATATTTTTTGACTGAAAATAAAGATTGACCGCTTGCTAATGAGATATTTTTTGACTGAAAATAATATTTAGTTGGAGATTATTAACATTTGACTCGAGATCGTCCCAATTGGATTAACTATAAGTTAAAAATTCAGAAAATGAGAAAAAATTAAATTTATTGTACTTTAGAAAAATAAACAAAAAATTATACAAACCTATATTAAAAAGCAAATATATATGTATATATATATAAACACTTTAGGGAATATATAAACACTTGTTGAGTTGTCTAAAACATTAAAAATTATATGTTCACTTAAAAAAAAAATTACAACTAACTTAAATTAGATCTATGGAGACAGTTGAATTTTATGCCAATAAATTACTATACATGATACTTTAATAAATAAAATCAGAGTGACATTTGATTTAGCAATAACAATTTTATTCTACTTAAATCATGATTATTTGAAAAAAATACACTATCTAACTATCTAACGAAAATGAAAGAACAACAATTTTTTGATTATTTGAGATTAAAAAATAAGCATAGCCTAAATTATAGAACAAATAAAATGCATTTTATATTTTTATTTATATAATCAGTATTTACTTAATTTATATCCAAAATTTATATACACCATTCTTTCTACAAAATCCATATACAACTACTTCATTCCAAAATAAATATATGATGCGTGTAAAATATATGCGCATTTAGTGGTTTATTTTGGTACATATTTGATACATTTGCATGTATAATTAGTGTGTTTTAGTTGGTTTCCTTCATTGGACGTGATAGTATTCTTGTGATTTTTACAGGAAACAGAGCTTAATTTACAAAGATACCAGTAGGATGGCTCGGACAAAAATATAGAATGTGAAGAGACGATCAAATATGCGAAGAAAACGACAAAGAACAGAAAACATGGTCTGCTCGTGTAGTAATACACACTCATGTATTTCTGCAACCGTGTGATTTTGCACACTAGTGCGACTTGTTCGAGGGAAGAATTTTAGAGAAGGAATACACGACTTAATCGTGTAATAGTACACGGTCGTGTACTATGCTTCAGAGATAAACAGAGACAAAAAATGAATATACAACTGGACCGTGTATTTTGTCCGTCGGTGGATTTTGCTTCCTAATTTCGTCGGGACTCTACTAGTGATCTCTCAAAACATCTATAAAAGAAAGACTAAGCCAAACATCAAGGGAGATGATTTTTACACCTCAAGATATGAAATTATACACTTCTAGGACAAAATTACACTTCAATGAAGAACGACATAAGACCTTTCGCATCTACGAAGGCGCAAGAGTTTTTTTTTTTTTTCCGAAACGATAGAAATATATTCATTACTCAAATAAACTTACACTGCCAACTGGCAAATGACCACCTTGAACATACATACATTGATACATGTCAAGGGGAGAACTCCGTACGAGAGGTAAAACCACCGTAATTCGAGGGAGCAAAACAAAAAAATACTAAAAAACAAATAAAAACTAAGAACTCCAAAGGAAACTAAACCACCTCCGAAAGGAGGACTAAGGCACTCCGCAAGGGAGACTACCCAACTCGAACAAATCTGGGCACGAGCTACTACACGTCACGCAAGCCTGAAATTACCGACCGCCTACGAGTTTCGCAAATCAACCAGTAAAAAAAGACAAAAAAAAAAGAAAAAAATGAAAAGAAAAAAAAAATAGAAAAATCGAAAAAAAATGGAAAAGAAAAAAGCCTCTCCCTCACCCGATCTTCAACCGCAACCGACAACCCATCACCTACCCTGCTCCAACTCTCCTCTTTGTAGCTCCGACCTTCGACTTGCCTCCACTCTCGATCGGAAAAACCGATCACCTCCGGATAACACAAGGGATATACCTTCATTGGCTCCATCATGAAACATGGTTGGGGAGGGGAGGGGATAAGGGAAGGAGGAGGAGGAGAGGGAGGGGAGGGGAGGGGGGGAAGGGCTACAGGATGGGATGGGAGAGGGGAAGAGTTAAAAGTTTTAGGGTTTTTAGAGAGTGGGAAGAGAAAAGAGGGGTAGAGAGAGAAAGAGAAAATACACTCTGGTTTTGTTTGGACACGAGTGAAGGCGCAAGAGTTCAAGACTTTGAATAAGGATCCATCCTGAAGGGTTCTATCCTCATAGTTTAGATCTTTTGTTTTGTACTTAATTCGATGTCAACTTATTTCAAGTTTGTCTATGAATTTGTTTTCAAATATGTTAGGCTAAACTTCTTGATCCTAGGGCATGATCAAAATTGTGGATCCATGTTAGTTTTAATTTGATTTTTTCTTCTTAATTTGTTTTTAGCGTTCTATTTATGAGTTCGAGTTCTTGTTTCTTGTAGATTATCTTATCAATAATTTGCATGTCTTATTTTTTAGGTCAAAATTTGGGAGATGGTATCTAACTTACGAAAAACAAATTCATAACATAAACGGGGATTGAATAGGGAGACCTATAACTGTTTGTGGGGAGTACTTCAATTCTAAGATCTTTTGGGAGTTAATATTAATTGTTGAGTAGGGATACCTTCAATTCTTATTAATCAATTATTTATGCGTCACTCGGGAGAGGGAATAAACTACTTTAGAATTTAAACCCATAGATACACAGAAACTGGTTTTGATGAAGCAATAATTGGAATTAATATTAAGCATGTTGAGATTATGTTCCTAGGATTGATTTCATATTTGTTGAAATCTTGTGAAGTTCGGGTCTTTAATAATTTTTAGATATTTTATTGATAACTTAGGTTTAGTTTAAATAAAAAAAACTCTTTGATTTTGGTCGCTTCAATAAAATTAAATACGATATTTGTTGTACTTTATGTGTTTCGTATTCAATTCCTGAGAAATACAACCTTGCTCGTTGTTATCTACTAGCTACACCGCACACTTGCGGTATAGGAAAAGATATTCAAGGTCAAGTTTTTGGCGTCGTTGCTGGGGATTGAAAGATTCAACATAAATATAGTAATAAGTAGTTCAATCTTAATTGAAGTACAAAATTTTAATCGCCTTTGTTCATTTGATTTTTGATTTTACTAACTTAATTTTTAGTTTTGTTTTCTTTTGTGAGTTGTTGTGTAGGGGGCGTCACAACATACTCCGGGTTATAAGAAAAAAAAAACAGTCGAAAGCGATGGCAGACGAGGTGAACCTTGGAAACAATGGAAACCATGAGAACCAGCCGTTGATACCACCGGATAAAAATAAGCCATCTCTGGAAGAGATGTTAGCCTCATTCATTAATGAGACACGAGCAATATTAAGCAAAATGAGGTAAATATATATTGGATCGAAGAACAGGTTGCTAAGTTGAGTACGAATATAAACGCGAGGTTGAAATATTTGGAGACACAAGTGGCTCAAATAGCAACATCAGTGGGAAGCCAATATCAAAGAAACAAATTTCCAAGCGATTTTGAGAGCCCAAAGATATCAACCGGGGTAGTACAGAAAGAAAGAGATGAGCAACCTACAATTACTTTTTTCTCCGAAGGGCCGAAGATAGATATTCTGGTAAGCAACCTAAATGGGTCTCAACGTATATGTTTCGATGTTACTAACGATGATATACTTGAATATGTGGTTGCTCTAGATTATTCAGCGAAAGATCATGTACCAAGAAGGAGCTTGGTCAGACGCACACAAGCGTGTGAATTTACATAACCCACTCGTGCAAACTGCCCCCTCACATACGGATTTGACGGATGAACTCCTACCTCATCGGAACGTAAACCTCTTCTGGACCACTTTTGATATGCATTCCAGGGCGTGAGACCCATCCAGTGGCGAAGAAATTATTGTCTCCCACTAAAGGTACGAAACCATATGAACCCTTTAACAATTTCAAATGAAAGTATTAGAATAAATAAAAAGAATGCAGCAATGGCAAAGTGGTCAGGGCCACTATTTTGTACCACAGTGATATGATGTAAGTACTTATCGCGTTTTCCTCTTTCTTTTGATAACTTCATTTGTAGGTCCCAAGGGGTGATGTGTAAGGTTTATAAGGGGGGGTTGAATAAACTTTACCAACTTTTTGATTTAGTCCTTTTAAAATATTTTTAGAGTTTTACTTAATTCAACTGAGTCCTTGAGGGACAAATTTGTTGGCTTACACAACAAATTTACTCACTCAACAGACTTGACTGAGCTGTTGATAGCATAACTTAGCTGCTTTCAGATAACACTTAGAATTTCAGTTGATTTGGTTTTGTCAGCGGAAGACTTTTCACCCTTATGATTTTTAAACACGTTTTACAATACTTGTCTTAGCAATAGTTATTATCAGTAGAGTTTAGCAATTTTAACTTAGCAGCAGATATGAAATAAATGCAAGAATTAAATGTGTTGTAAGATAAATAGACACAAGCAATTTATAATGGTTCGAGGGTGGGGTAATTCCTCTAATCTACTCTTCTCCAACTCCTGGAGGAATCCACTAAATAACTTGATCTTTGTTACAAAGCAGTCAACAGTCCGAGTCAGTTTTGATCACATAGCCTGCTGCTCCTGGGACTCAGCTTCTTCACAAAACAACTGTCTTGCTACTTCAACTCCTTCAAACTCTTGGATTTGTTCACACAGCCCTCCAACGAGTATAAAGATTTTGGTTTGAACTGGAACCTTACTACTTCTCCTTCAACCTTGGAGAGTAGACCCATTTATTCTTGAAAACAGTTTTTCCTCTTCGACTGATGAAGTAATCTTTCCTTCACTGGGTGTGTTGGATTGATTTCCTTCGAGATTAGGCTTGAGGATTTCTTTGAAAATCTTGAGAGAATTTGCAGGTTATTGCTTGATTGCTTGTATGCTTGTAATGAACTCGGGTCGTAGATTGCTTAACCTTCTCTCACTTGCTTCCTCAGCCTTTTATAGTGCATATTTGAAAATTTGCCCATTGAAGATATAGACATAATTATCAAATACCATTCTTGGTCGTTCGCTTGTCTTTTCTTGATCTGCAGCTTGTGATGGTGACATTTCCTCGTTTTGATGAAATGTGTAGCTTTTCAGGTTCTGACACATGCTCAGTGCTTCCCATTGATTCATTGCTTTTGCACGCTTCTGGGATGAACACTTTTAGACATGGCAGCATAGACGTATTACTCTAATAAGTAATGTCCTTAACTTTTGTGCAACGAATTTATCACAGTCGACTTGACTTGACAACTATTTTACCCCTTTGTCTCGAGTCATCTCCAACCTTTTAGGAACGACTTAAGCTCTGTCACCGACAAGATGATGCTTTTTTATTGACTTGATCGCTACTCCTCCATCCTTCACTGCCGCCTTTACAATTTGAATCTTCACTTCGATCTTGATCGAGTCTTGTAATCTTCAACTTTGAATTCAATTCATCTTAAACAGGCCTATCTATTACAAGTTGAATTACATAAAAAATGGGGTGCCAACTTCTTAATCTAAGTTTTATATGGTATCATCAAAATCTAAACATAAATTTTCCCAACATCATTATATTTCCAGGACGAAACATGATTTAAGTTTGGTGGGGTTGTCAAGAATGCGTGATATTGTACTGTTGCATATAGGTTGCATGTAGAAGCATATAAAATTGCATAAAATTTTTAATGTACGTGATTAGTGCATTCCTCTCAAAAGTGTGTAGATTTGTGTAACCCTAGTGTATTTTGATGTATTTTCTTATGTAATATGTTGTTTTTTCGTCCAAGTCTTGGTCCTCCTTTTATAGGTGCTTTGAGAGATCACTGGTAGAGTCCCGACGAGATTAGGAAACAAAATCAGCTGCAGAACAAACCACACGATTGTGCGAAATCACACGGGTGGGTCGTGTAATCCGTCTCCAAAAATCAAGTTGCACGGATGTGTAAAATCATACGGAACCATTCACACGATCCGGTTATGTGCTTTTACACGGTCTGTGTAAGTTGTAAACATGTTAATTTGATCCTGGAGTCTTCATGAAAGTTGTATCCCTTTTTCTTAGCTTTCCATAGCCACTTGAATCAGCTCAATATCAATTTTGTAGAGAAATGTATAAGTCCAAGCGGCTACGATAATCTAGAGGGGGGGTGAATAGATTATCTCCATCTTTTCGATTTTGCCCTCTTTTTAACAATCGAATGCTCAAACAAAATAATAAAGGTGCGGAATGTAAACAACACACGTCGATTTAAAGAGGTTCAACCCACCTAGGGCCTAATCCTCTACCACCCCAGTATATCCGGGATGGATTTCGAAAAGAAAAAGAATTTTATTAATTACCAAAATTAATACAAATTCAACTTACAACACCTTGAAGAGCACCACACTCTTCTTCAACACCACCTTTGGAGATTACCACAATCTCCCTTTGAAGATTACCACAATCTTCCTTCAACGGCACCTTGTGAAGATTACCACAATCTTCAACCTTGAAGAATACCAAATTCTTCAACACCTCAATAAGAAGATTACCACAATCTTCTTATACCTATCACCTAGATCATCCAAGTGTGCTCTTACCACAAGAACACTCACAAGGATATCTTGTGTTTGAATGATAACAAAAATCAAGATTACAACTCAATAATGAATATTACAATTTGAGTGCAAAGTGTAATCAAGAATAGCCTAGACCTCAAAGATGTGAAAGTGATAAGCTAGGCAATTTTACAACAAGAATAATAACAATGAAAGACCAAGTGTTTGCTTGAAGTGTATCTTGTTGTGTTGTATCTCAATTGTTGTTTTGGTTGCTCCAAAACTTCCTCTATTTATAGGAGATGATTGATCAAGCATAGGCTCCTCTTGGGGATTGAAAATCTACAGAAAAATACAATTAAAACCAAGAATATAGCTGTTAGAAATCAATCCCACAATTTAAGGAAATGTGTCATTGTCAAACGGTCGAAATTTCTTTCATCAAAAGATAGGGCGACCGGTCGCACAGAAATAGACGTTGGAAAAATACACAACAAAATAACACAGGTCGACCGGTCGACGTCTACCTCGACCGGTCGACCATCACCCCAACCGGTCCCCCTCTTGGATTTTGCAAAGATCAAGTGTTCCATTTCAAACACACTTGCAGTGCAGTCGGCCGCACCCGGGCGGCCGGTCGACCGGGACGGTCGACGCCTGATGCACGGCCGACCGCTTGTTTTTGCTTCCGTCTCATTTTCTTTCTAAAAACATCTTCAGTGCACGGGTTGCCCTATAGAGGATACCGGTCGACCACGAGACAGTAAAATATTGTCCAATTTTTGTCGAAAATAAAACTCAAGAAATACTCCGAAAATTTAGTAAAAACATTTTAAACCGATCGGGAGTATTAGGACAACATTTAGGAACCTTGTTTAGGAGTGAAAAAATCCATTGATATAAAATCATTAAAAGTGTTGTCCAAAAAATAAACTTGAGGAAATACTCCGGAAAATATTAAAACCATTTTAAATCATTTAGGAGTATTTGGACAACCTTTAAAAGCATTGTTTTGGTGACAAAATAAAATCATCAAAATTAAGATAAAAACATGTATCAAACAATCTCCCCTTTTTGATGATTACAAACCAAAACAATTTTTACACAAACTAAGAGAGCAATTTTAGAAATGATTTTCCGGTAAAAACATTTGACCGTTTGGAAGCAACCAAAATTTCCAAAAAAATTAAAGCAACCAAGTAGGGAGTAAATATTTTCAATAATAAGCACAAGCTCCCCCTATCAACAAGCACATCAAGAATAATGTAAGAGCAATAATCCATAAGCTAAAAGCTTTAGCTTTTACAATTTGTTCAAGAGCTTATAAGCTCCTGTCACAAAACAACATTAAACAATAATATAAGTCCATCAAGCAACAATTGGACTAAGAACAAATCACAACTTATGGCTTTTATGAGCCATAGCTTATAGCTTTTATGACAAGCTTTTATTAGCTTCTTTGAGCTAATGAGCCAATATCCTGTTTCTCCCCCTTTGGAATCATCAAAAAGAATGTTAGGATGGTGAAAACATCATAGAAGTATATCAAAGTGCGCCAAAGAAATGGTTTATCAACCATTGAGCAATTTAGGCTTAAAAACCAAGGAAAATGGGAGAAATTGAAACATAAAAGATCCATGAGCTTATTAGTAAGCTAAAAACATGATTTCAAAAAGATTTTAAGACATTTTGAAGCAAGAGAATCATGTAGAAGTTGAAAGTTTCATTGCGACATTTTAACAAACACCTTGTGTGCGTGAAAAATAGAAGAGGTTGTATATAACCTTTGTAAATGGTTCAAGCCAAAAATTTTCATATCATCAATCAACCTCATTTCAAAGCTCAAAAAAAATCATATGCACCATATGCAACAATTTGTTCAACAAATAAGAGGCTTAAAATAGATTCTCAAGGGTTCAACCCAATTGAGATAAGCTAAGAATGATCAAGGCATTACAAATACCAAAAATTAGAGCATCCATCAAGTAATAAGTCATGCTTTCAACAATACATGTATCAAATGTCCCAACATATCCAACTAAGCATAATGAACAAGGCAATAAAAGAAGCACTTTTACCATCAAGTACTTCATACCAATTATCAAACAATGCTTTAGAGTATTTTTACCATCAAATACTCCATCAAGGTCATGATCATTCACAAGTCATTATCAACTTGCAATTTTAACCCTTTAAGAAAAACAAGCAAATATCATTAGTACAAATAAGTTTTACAAAAGTTCATAAAAGTACAAAGCAACTTAAATGAAAATGCTAGAAAGTAAAGGGGTGGGATAACATCATTCCTCATCCGAGGAGAAGCAAGATCCGGGAATTAAGTCCTTGATGAATTTCTTTAACTTGCCGATAGACTTTTGCATTTTGGAGGTCTTTTGCTCCAAAGCCTCATACCTTGTCTCATGAAAAGCCCTCATCTCATCAAATTCGGCTTGAGTATACCTCAGGCGGTTGAGCACCGGTATTACCCTCCGGATTGCTCGGTTCGCCCTCTTCCGCCAATCTTGCGGCCTCGATGTCATCAAAGAAGTCATTAGGATCGGGAGACTCTTGACCTCTTCCTCTCGCCATTTTGGTTGGTCGGATTTCCATGTTCTTGCGCATAGTGACCATTTGGGTGATGTTATCAATGTCAAAGTCGTTTTGAAATACCTCCGAGTTACACTCCGACGAAGGTAGTCCCGATTGAATAAGAAGTTTACAAATCCAATTTCCCATAACCAACTTCTTATTACCTCGAGTAATGGACTCGATTAAACATTGAATAAGTATGGCACCAAAGTTAAGTGGTTCCCTCCTAGCAATCTTATAAGTCAAAAATAATCCATATTGCTAGGCATCTTTCCCGACTTACCACAAATGCAATATGCGACAATGACCGATAAAATGCGATGCTCAAGTGTCATTGCCAACAAAGAATACTTTGGCCATACTCCCAAATACGTCTTAACTTCTTTCATCGACACCCCCAACATTTCATCATTCCAAGTCCCACAAGAGAAATAATCCCAACCACCTTCTCTAACATGTAAAAGCCGGCAAATATCATTGGGAGTCCATCTAAAATGACGACCCTTTATAAGTTTAATTAACGGCAATCGGCTTTCTATCATTATCATATTCGACCCACATATTGGCATAAAAGAGTTGGATAATATCATCATCATACAACACATAAGCATGCTCCCATAAATACATCCAACCTTGCTCCTCAAAAAATCCTCTTATAGTAGGATACTCATTTGTAAATGAACTAACACGACACATTTTAGTCCGAGCAATAGATTTACCTCCCATCCCCGAATCCTCATAGTACCATTCCGCATACTTATTGATGAAATTAATAGCATTCGGGAATTAGAGCTTGAGTAACAAAAGATTTTTTACCTTTCGCCCAACGGCAATTTTCGAGCGAAATTGTTCCGCGAAGCTCGGTAATTTGGGCCCGAGAGAGAATGGGATTTTGAACATCATCACCTTCTTGAGCCACGTTTCTTTGAGCGGCTCGAATATCCCTTGTTCGGCCGTCTCGCCGATTTCTCAAGTACCCTCTCCGCCCTTTCTTATCTTAGAAGTGGGATTTTGATCGGTGGAATTTCTTGGAGGAGCCATATATGTAAGATTCTTGTGAAAATAAGAAGATTAGCAACAAGAATCGTGAAAAATGATGAAGAATTGAAGATTTTAAAGAAAAGGGGTGAAATGCGCTGAACAAGGGTTTTGAGAATTTTATCTGCGTCTGTTTTGAAACGAAGACAGAAAGTTTAAAACCTGAAAAATTGGCCTGGGCGACCGGTCGATGTGCAGGGCGACTGGTCGCCCCTGCTATGACCGTCCCAGGTGATTTTTCTTTCTCCCAGAGTTTTCCAAAATTCGATTTTTCACCCAAAAAGTTTTAAAACTTTGCAAAAATATAAGTTTGGACTATATCCAACAAATATGGGTTTTGGGAAAACATATAAACGATAAAATCGAGACTAAACACGTAGTGCCTTTAAAAGAAAATATTTGCATGATCAATTAGGGGCACTTAAGGGGTCAAAATGAAATATCTTGAAAGATATGTGCATAAGCATAATATCGAGTTTAAAGAAAAATACGAGTAGACATACCTCGATGGTTTAAGAAACTTGATGACGTAATAGCCAATGAGTATGAAATATGTATCCTACACAATTCTTAGACAACATTTTCATAGAAAATTCAAGTGTAGGCAAATAATATGAAATATCAAAAAGTGCTTATGCTATAAGATTTCATAGGAGATAATAAGTCACATAAGTCTAATAAAATGCTCAAGAGTTTTAGAAAATCATGCAAGGTCTCTTTTTTAAAAAATTTGAAACTCATAAATATATAAGAGACCTTAAAAAAATACTTGAAGATACATTTTGCAATTAAGACACAATTAAAAGTATGCATAGATTTAAAAATAAAATGCATATACAAATGGGGAGATACGGTTTACCAATTACGCCGTTTCCATGGGTTGTGTCTTTCCCATTGTTGATGATATCTTCCCATTGAGAAGTCACTTTGTTGATGATGACTTTTCCATTTCCAAGATTGGTTGCCTTCCCATGGTTGATGGTTTCTTCTTCTTTGAAAATCATCTTGTTGATGATGTCTTTGCCATTTCCAAGATTGTGTTCTTCCCATTTTTGATTATACGCTCTTCTTGGAAATTGGCTTTGTTGAGAGTAGTTTCTCCTTCTTTGATCAAATGAAACGTTCATTTGATGTTTTCTTGGTGGCATGAATTTTCTCCGATTTTTGCTTTGCTTTAGGGTACCTAATAGCACATTGTTTTGTGGTACCCTCATGTGTTTGGGTCCTTTAAGATTAGCTTTGAGACTTTTAGGTCTCCAACAATATTTAGAGCTATTTCTCCCGACAAGAATTAGCCGTATGACCCTTTTGCCACAATAAAAACAAGTAATAATTCTAGAAGCATAATGACCAATATGCATAGTGACTTGATCCTTTTTCATATGATTAACAACATTAGGCTTATGATCAAGTCCTTTATCACAATTATGAATATCAACGATATTGGACATTTTATTGGTACTCAAGTTGGATTTTAATAAATCCTTTTTCATGCAATCAATATTCTCAACAAGAGTACTATTTTCTTTTTCAAGGTTTCTAACCTTGTCAAGTGTGGTGGTGTGAGCACATGATAGTGATTCATAAGAAGTAAATAAACTATCCTTATCATTTTTCAAAATATTGAATTCCTTTTTCAAATTTTTGTATCTAACAAGTAAGCTTTGGAATTCATTTTGAAGTTCATCATAATCATTTTGTAAATCACTATAATCATTTTGAATGACAATATCATAGGAAGTAGAGGTTTAAGACATACCTCATTTTCTTCATTGATGCCCATAAAACAATATTCAACTTCTTCATAATTGGAAGTAGATGCTTTTGTTTGACTCCTTTCATTTGCAAATACTCCATAGATGGCTTCTAATTTTTCCATACTTCATGTGCCGACTTTATTCCTACAATATGTTCATATTCTAAATTAGTAAATGAACAATACAAAATATTTAAAGCCTTACCGTTTAAGGAGATGATTTTCTTTTCTTCATCATTGAGCTTTTTGAAGCCTTTTGAGGTGTATGGTGTATCTTTCGTCGGAATGGATTCTCCATTAATGACGGTGATCCAAATGTCGAACCCACAACCTTGTAGATAGCATTCCATTCTTTCTTTCCAAAAATTAAAATTCTTGGAATCAAATAGTGGTGGCTTGGTGGTGGAGGTGCGGATAGATGAGCTTCGTCAGAGTCGTCGATCGTTTCTCTTCACTCGCGATGTGAAACGAGCTTGCCAAAGAGTTTGTCTTTGATACCACTTGTAAGTCAAGCGCTACGATAATCTAGAGGGTGAATAGATTATCTCCATCTTTTCGATTTTGCCCTCTTTTTAACAATCGAATGCTCAAACAAAATAATAAAGGTGCGGAATGTAAACAACACACGTCGATTTAAAGAGGTTCAACCCACCTAGGGCCTAATCCTCTACCACCCCAAAGATATCAGGGATGGATTTCGAAAAGAAAAAGAATTTTATTAATTACCAAAATTAATACAAATTCAACTTACAACACCTTGAAGAGCACCACACTCTTCTTCAACACCACCTTTGGAGATTACCACAATCTCCCTTTGAAGATTACCACAATCTTCCTTCAACGGCACCTTGTGAAGATTACCACAATCTTCAACCTTGAAGAATACCAAATTCTTCAACACCTCAATAAGAAGATTACCACAATCTTCTTGTACCTATCACCTAGATCATCCAAGTGTGCTCTTACCACAAGAACACTCACAAGGATATCTTGTGTTTGAATGATAACAAAAATCAAGATTACAACTCAATAATGAATATTACAATTTGAGTGCAAAGTGTAATCAAGAATAACCTAGACCTCAAAGATGTGAAAGTGATAAGCTAGGCAATTTTACAACAAGAATAATAACAATGAAAGACCAAGTGTTTGCTTGAAGTGTATCTTGTTGTGTTGTATCTCAATTGTTGTTTTGGTTGCTCCAAAACTTCCTCTATTTATAGGAGATGATTGATCAAGCATAGGCTCCTCTTGGGGATTGAAAATCTACGTAAAAATACAATTAAAATCAAGAATATAGTTAGAAATCAATCCCACAATTTAAGGAAATGTGTCTGTTTGTCAAACGGTCGAAATTTGTTTTCAAAGATAGAGCGACGACGGCCGCACGTAAATAGACGTTGGAAAAATACACAAACAAAATAACACATGGGGCGGCCGTCGCGTCTACCTCGGCCGGCCGACCATCACCCCAACCGGTCCCCCTCTTGGATTTTGCAAAGATCAAGTGTTCGCATTTCAAACACACTTGCAGTGGTCGCACTGGCAACCGGTCGACCGGGACGTCGCCGACGCCGGGCGACCGGTCGACCTGCTTGTTTTTGCTTCCGTCTCATTTTTGCTTTCTAAAAACATCTTCAGTGCGGGTTGCCCTATAGGGCGGCCAGGTCGACCACGAGACGTAAATATTGTCCAATTTTTGTCGAAAATAAAACTCAAGAAATACTCCGAAAATTTAGTAAAAACATTTTAAACCGATCGGGAGTATTAGGACAACATTTAGGAACCTTGTTTAGGAGTGAAAAAATCCATTGATATAAAATCATTAAAAGTGTTGTCCAAAAAAATAAACTTGAGGAAATACTAGGAAAATATTAAAACCATTTTAAATCATTTAGGAGTATTTGGACAACCTTTAAAAGCATTGTTTTGGTGACAAAATAAAATCATCAAAATTAAGATAAAAACATGTATCAAACAAAATGTATGGCCAAAATACTAAATCATGCCAGTGTCGAAAACTATTAGTGCGTTTAGATGTTTTCGGAAGCAATTCCCTTTTGTTCGATTGTCTATACTTCTTTCCTTCACATCTTTGCTCGTACAATGGCTCTTGATATATCATTTGGAACGTGTGTTTAGTGTGAGTTTTGCATATATTTTGGGCATGATTTTGGCTATAATGAGTTGATAAACATGTATTAACTCAGTAAAATGGGTCGTGTTCTCATATAATGGAAAAGATATTACGATTTGCTCATTTTGTAGGGAAATAACGATGTTTGGAGCACTTTTGTGGAAAATCGGAGCATTGCAGTATAAGACCATCAAGAATCGGGCGATTTCGCGAAGTATAGAGCTGAACCAAGAAGAAATCAGAGGAACCAAGTGAAAAATAGACACGCACGGGCAGCCTGTGCGCATAGGCACGGCCTGTGCATGATCCATATAAAAGGGTTGGACATTCGACTTGACTCATGGGCTGGTCGTGCTTATATGCACGGCCCGTGCATCTGCTCAAGAGAAAATCAAAGTTTCGACTTGACACACGGGCTGGTTGTGCGCATAGGCATGGCCCGTGCGTCTGTGCGGGTTTGCAGAGTTTCGCTTCGTATTAACTTAGGTTTAGCCTGGGGATGTTATAAATATAGAGGTGACAGACCCCGAAGAGGAGGCACACATACTTCTACCCTAAAAAGCAGAGAAAAGAGCATCCTTCTACTGGGGGAATCGAGAGAAAGGTCGAGATCGCATCCACGCTTGAGGATTGAAGATTGATTGAGAGATCATCGATACCCCTGAGTTTTCTTACTCCATTGTATTCTTATTTTCATCTAATGTGATATGGATATGAACAATTTGTCTATGAATTATTCGTTTCCCATGTCCGGCTAAACATCTTGTGATACCGTGGTTTGGGATTAGGTTAATTAACTCTTGTTTGATGCTTAATTTTAATTGATGTTATTATTTCGAACCCTATTCGAGTACTTTGCTTTATTACTTGTTTTATCATATGGCCAATGGTTTAACATGCTTGATGTGTTGATTCATAATTCGAGAGATGAGTTTCAATACTAGATCTTGAGTACTTGACATGAATACTTTGCATGATTGAGAAGTCTCTGTGAGTATTTGTGAGGATTGCGATCTTATATGCTTTTGGGAGTTGTTTATCTTATGTTGAGTAGAGATGCAGCATAGAAAATTCAATCAACGTAGTTATTTTGTCTCGAGAGAGAGGATAAATTACTTTTGTGATCGTCTTATAGGGAAGATAGGTAATAACTTTGGCTTGATTAATCTGATAACACAAGGGAGATTAACTGAAACCATAACCCTGGAATCCATCCATCTACTTGATCTTTTCAATCGTAACTCTTTGCTTTGTTATTTTTATGATAAAATATTTTCTTAGTTTCATAAAACAACAATCACATTTCGATTGTCTAAATAAAAATAGTGCTATTACAATCTCAATTCTTAGTGCATTAATTTATTAGTCTATGTGGGATCGACCTTGCTTACCCTATCTATTAATTACACCGTTCACTTGCGGTGAAGCTAAGAAATAAGGTGAACAAGTTTTTCGCACCGTTGTCAGGGACTAATTAAATTTTTAGTACTAATATTGCGATAAATAGTGTTATTTTTAATTTCGATATTATTTTCTTTTTATTGTGTTAAGTCATATTCCTACAGTGTTTGATTTGTTTTTTTTAGTTGGTTCAGGTAGTGCATGAACACTCGTTCCAAGCAAAGGGAATTAGCACTGTTCATACCAGAAGTTGAAGCTTTCGCTAGGAAAATAAGTGCAGCTACTAAATGAGCAGAAAGAAATCTAGATCATACCATGGAGGTTGTGGACGACAACAATGGGAATAACAACCAGAACAATGGGAACAATAATCAGGTACCTATACTGGAAGTTCCGACAGTCCAAAAACAAGCGATTCGCGACTACTTTCGCCCTTAGACAAATCGCAGCTATGGTGGAATTGCCCATATCCCAGTTAATGCTAATAACTTTGAGTTGAAACTAGTGTTAATTTCAATGATTCAACAAAATCAGTTTGGGGGATTTGCAACTGAGGATCCCAACTCTCATCTTGCACACTTCATGTAAATATGTAACACGATCAATATGAATGGAGTGTCAGATGATGCTTTACGTATGCGCCTATTCCCTTTCTCTTTAAGGGATAAGACAAGAAACTGGTTAGGCACATTGACTCAGGAGAGTGTTAACAGTTGGGATGATTTGAGCCAGAAGTTCTTATTCCAATTCTTTCCACCAAGCAAGACATTGCAGCTTAAGAACGAGATCACAGTTCGACTCTGAACCACTGTACGAGGCTTGAGAGAGATTCAAAGATCTTTTGAGGAGGTTTCCGCAACATGGGTTTCCAAACGATCAACAACTTTGTTTATTCTATAATGGGTTGTTGGGACAAACAAGAGCATTTGTGGATGCTGCAGCAGGAGGAGCTTTACTAGCAAAAATCCCACAAGATGCATTCAATTTGCTTGAAGAGATGGCAATGAATAGCTATCAGTGGCCCTCCGAGAGGACAAATGTAAAAAGGGTAGCTGAAGTTTCTAACTCGGACCCAATCAAAGCATTAACGACTCAGATGACAGTATTGACTAATCAGATAAGTGTTTTAACTAAAGGGGCTGAAGTAAACACGAGTGCACATAATGGGGGAGTTCCCCAAGATCCTATGGATGAAGCTAATTATGTCAATAACCAGAATTTCAATAATTTCCGGAATAATTCGACTCCCACTCATTATTATCCGAGTTTGAGGAATCACGAAAACTTCTCTTATGTGAATACGAAAAACATGATGCAACTACCACCAGGTTTCAGTGTGACGAATGGAGTCATTAATGCGGAGGCTAAGCCATCAATAGAAGACGTTCTTACTTCATTTATGAGTCAGACAAGCTCGTTTATGAATGAAATGAGGAATTGATTGAATAAAGATGAGGCTAAGATAGATAAGATCGAGGCACGTGTCACGCAATTGGCTAACACTGTGGAGTCACAAATGAAAAATCTAGAAACTCAGATTGGCCAGTTAGCTACGATCATCGGTGGACAACATCAGAAGGGCTAGTTTTTGAGCAACACTGAAGTCAACCCGAAGGAATAGTGTAACGTCATTCATGTAAGGAGTGGTATAGAGTACGAGGGGCCGAAGATTCTGGGAATTCATGAAAAATCGCAACCACGCACGACCCATGCGCCGACACACGGGCAGCTCGTACATGATACCGAACAACCAATCTTGACTCCTGGAGATGAATACACTATAGAAAATGGCGAAGTTGAGGTCAAGGATGGAAACAAGGGACAAAAGGATGAACAAAAAAGGGGCTGAGAAGCTTAAATCTTTCTCTAACTCTGATTTTTCAAAACTTTCTATTCCACTTCCTTTCTCTCAACGCTTTCAAAACAAAAAGTTAGATGCTCAATTTGCTAAATTCCTTGACATCTTTAAGAAATTGCACATAAACATATCTTTTGCAGATGCATTAGAACAGATGCCCAACTATGCGAAGTTTTTAAAGGATGTGATGTCCAAGAAGAGAAATATGGCAAAATTTGAGACCGTTAACTTGGCTGAGGAGTGCAGCGCCATCATTCAGAGAAAACTACCTCAAAAGCTCAAAGATCCGGGGAGTTTCACTATCCCTTGTGAAATAGGGGGTGTTTTATTTGATAAAACATTGTGTGATTTAGGAGTAAGTATTAACTTAATGCCATTGTCCATTTTCAGGAAACTTGGATTGGGAGAGGTGAAGTCATCCACGGTCACTTTACAACTTGCGGATAGATCACTCACTTATCCTAAAAGAATCATAGAATATGTGCTCGTGAAAGTCGACCAATTCATATTCCCTGTGGACTTCTTAGTGCTTGACATCGAGGAAGATCGTGATGTCCCTCTGATACTTGGGCGTCCATTCCTAGCCACCGGAAAAGACTTGATAGACGTGCATAAGGGAGTGCTCACATTATGAGTTAATGATGGGCATGTTTTATTTTTATTGGGTGCAATCGAGTGCATCCATATTTGAGGAGTCCTATTTGGATGAGGCTTATCTAGAAACCTCTGTTATTAGGACTCTACCATAAAGAAGGGATTGAGATTATATATTGAGATTTCTCCCTACTATCAGTACACGAAAAAAAAAAACAGACGTCCCCTCACAAGAAAATAACTTTCTCTCCTAAAATTTCTCTCTACGGTTTTCTTCTTGGAGCATCACCAAATCTCCAAGGGTCTAAGGTGTGTGTTGATTCGGTGGATACTCTGGTAGATCTATTGGAGCGAGAAGGACGTTAGCCTACCCCGTTCGAAGTACAAGAAGTTCGTGATACGCGAAGGGCGTTGGCGTACGTGGATTATACACATCAACGAAGAGGGCTTGTAGGCGAGTCGTAGATCCAAGTGAATCAATTCATCCGCTGCTAAGGTAATTCTGATTCACTTATATTATGTGGCTTACGTGACCTAATAGCTTACAGTGGTATCAGAGCCATTAGGGCTCGTTCTCGCCTATTTGATGTGCTTGAGTATGATAATCCATGAGATTTATTTTATTTAATTAAAAATTCGAATCTGGTTTTTCGTTTTTATATATCCAATATTAGTGTCAAATCGTAGATCTCGTAAAGACGATTAATTTGGTATATTATTCATATAAAACGGATTTGAAACGAAACAATTATTGCGATTTGAAGTTTTTTAGAAAAACTAAATCAGCATAGATATTCGTGCCAATGTTTATAATCTTTGGTTAATCTATATAAGCGCGTGGGCGCTGACCTGGACTATATATTGCAATCCGAATTTTTTTTTAAAAAAAAAAACCCATCATGTATTGGTTTGCGTGAGATAAAAGACTTTTGACTCAATTTTGCTTTGTTTTTTGAAACTTGTCGTAAGTTCTTCTTTGCATTTTTTTTTTTAAAGGTGTTGCTGCTGATTTTCTGTCTATTACGTCGCGGCTGTTTTTTCTTGTTTCGCTGACGCTTAATTTTGCTTTGTGCAATATGTATCGCCACGTGGGCGATGGCTAACATGGCGCCATTTAGATGCCATGCGGGCAAATTGGCTGCCATGTGGCGGATGATTGGCGCATGTGGAGCAGCCATTCATTTAATAAAAACTAAAAGGGCTTATTTGGTTTAACATGGGTTTGAACCTTTAACCTTTTAGTTGCTATGATATTTTTTAACCATTAAGCCACTTTCTTTTTTGTTATTGTTGGTGGCTCATACATGTTTTATATGCATCTGGATATTTTTTTTGTCAGTATATTATGTTGATATTTATGTGCGAGTTGACATTTTTTGGGTGCTCATGTTTATGTGTTTACGGTTATTTATTTATTTGAGAGATAATTAATGGAGATGGTGGTGATTACAAAGTCCCAAATTTTTTATTATTTCTAGATTTATATAGTAGGTCCATGAAGAATGTAATTTTTGTAATTATTATTTTTCTAGGACTCATGTATTAGAGGGGCCGTTTTTAAGGCTATGTATTTTTGGGTATGTTTTGTTTATCACCACCATAGGCCAATAATTGTCTCGACATGAAGCACCAAATGTCAACTTATTTTTATCTATACGTGATGGATGCATGTTATGGACGTTATTAATTTTAATCGTGGATCAATATTTATTTTATTGTGATCTCTAATTTAGTGGGAGATGATTACTAGCCTTGGTGGCGAAATTTTCGATCTCATTGAATTAAAGAAAATAATAAAATAAATACTTGGATCCGGATAAAAATCTTAGACCAGTACCTAACAAATTGCGCATGTTATACAGTGATGGATGCCCAAATAGCTTTTTCTGACCTTTATGGTAGTGGCAAATTAGATGGCCAGAACTATGCAATGTGGCATAGGAAAATTTAATTTTTACTTCACAAAGAAAAGATCCTTGAACATCTCACCACTAGTATGCCTAGGCCAGTTGAGCAGGAGAATGGACAAAGCGCCAATATCGTCGCGATATGGACGCGTACAATAAATGGGTGGATCAAGATAAGAGTGCGCGCTTTACTATGCTAAAAGTTTGCATGCACGATCATCCGATCCGTGAGTTTGATCAATATTCTACGGCTAAAGAGCTATGGGAGGTATTGAAGGTCAAGTATGGTAGCACTTCGGCTACAAGGCGAGGGCTCTCACCCTTAGGTTCAATATGTACTTGACCGAAGCACTCGATGACCCATCATCTTGATGTGATGAAGGACATGATTCGGGAGCTTCAAAATTTGGATGTGAGCTTACAGATGAACAACAAGTTTTGGCTGTCATAAGGTCGCTACCTGAGCAGACTTGGGGACACGTTAAGCTTGTGCTTACACATAATGAGCAAATTCGGACATTCGATAGTGTCGCCAATCATCTCAAACTTGAGGGCCGGCCGAGAGTCGAACGAGCACAAGCACGCTTCTTGTCGTACATGCTGGACAACGTAAGCCTAAGAAGGGCAAACGTTGGAACAAGCAGGGTGCTGGACAAAGCAGTGCACAAAGTCAGAACTTGGCCCCACAAGGTGACAAAGCTATGAAGCGTCGTCGAGGAAAGAGGGGTGGAAAAAGAAGGACAAATGCTTTAAGCGGGCAAGTTGGGTCACTTCGGCTCGTGATTGCACCGAAGAAGGTAGAACCCACTCCTAGCTCTTTTTATTCTTTTGTTTGTTCACACGTTTCGTTGCTAATTCTCTCCATGGTTGGATTGTAGACACAGGAGCAACAAAACATGTGACAAGGATCGAGCGGGATTTGTAGATTATCATCGATTGCAAAGATGCATCCACTACATTGCTATGGGGAATGGCGCACGAGAGGAGGTTCTTGGAGTTGGATCGCACCAGCTCAAGCTCAAGATCGGGCGTGAGCTACTCCTTAGTGATGTGCAATATGCACCTAGCATTCGATGTAATTTACTTTCGATTCAAAGACTTTCCTAGGACATGGTTTTTCTTTCTTGTTTGAGCACACTAGTTTGTCTATTTACTTTGGCAAAGACCTTTATGGCATAGGATTTATGAATAATGGGTTTTTCATGTTAGAATTATCCGATTGATTGCGTTTCTTATGTTTCTTCTCTTGTTGATATTATTTCGATTCTCGTGAAATGGCATGCGAGATTGGGACACATAGGACAAGAAAGGATGACTAGGTTAGCTCGAGAAGGCTTGTTGGGCCAACTCGCTAAAGTCAACCTTCCCGTGTGTGAACCATGTCCGGGCAGAGAAAAGCTCTAGGAAGCCTTTTGGTAAGGCAAAGAGGGCTACTCATCCTCTAGAGTTAGTCCACTCGGACATATGTGGACCTATGAATGTGAGCGCACGACACGGTGCATCCTATTTTCTCACTTTCATTGATGATTATTCGCATATTTATGGGTCAAGTATATCTCTTGTCTCACCACCGGCTCGAAGCGCTTGATTGTTTTAAGCGATTCTTGACGGAGGTTGAGAACCAAAAAAGAGAGGAACCTCAAAATCCTACGTCGATAGAGGGCGAGAATATTTGTCTCGATCGTTTAGACAAATGTGTGAGGAAAAAGGATCATAAGACAATTGACGATTCCTTACACTCCGCAAACAAAATGGTGTTGCAGAGAGAAGGAATC
Organism: Rehmannia glutinosa; assembly: GCA_016081115.2. Lineage (NCBI taxonomy): Eukaryota > Viridiplantae > Streptophyta > Magnoliopsida > Lamiales > Orobanchaceae > Rehmannia > Rehmannia glutinosa. The sequence continues at coordinate 15,744,788 of CM071925.1, forward strand.
GCACACTTCTCGGATATGGCGGATCGATGATGGCGCAAGCGAATCTTCCTATATCGTTTTGGGAAGATGCAATTTTGCCGCCTATATATTAAACCGTGTGCCTTCTAAGTCAGTTCCTTCGACACCTTATGAGTTATGGCATGAGAGAAAACCTAACTTAGAAGGTTTGCGCCCTTGGGGGTCGGCGCAGGTTCGTTTCACAACACTTCTCATAAGCATGGGAAACTTGGTCCAAGAGCGGTAAAACATATCTTTATAAGGTATTGCGATCATTCAAAGGGCTATGTGATGTATGGTGAACACCCTAATGGAGGAATGATGAGAGAGAGTCCCGTGATGTGAATTTCCTTGAGGAGGATTTTCCAACCATTGGTGAAGTCAAAGGGGACCTTGAACTATTCGAGTTGCAAGATCCTCCGGCGCGCACGATCCCGGGCGAGGGTGAGGTTTTACAACCTCATCCGAGAATTAACTGGGGATGATGTATGCGACCCCAAATTCAGGTGGGAGTGACCTACTAGAGAAAGACTCGAAAATCCACGAGATACGACAGAGCAAGCGTGGAACAATACCCGTCGGTGTTTTGAGATCGAAGGGAATCATTCATGTGTGCTTCGTGGATGTTGATGAGCCAACTACTTATAAAGAAGCGTGACTTCCCCAAATGCAAATGAGTGAATAGCTGCTATGGAAGAAGAGTTGAGCTCAATGGCTAAGAACAAAGTCTGGGAGAGTCAAGTCGATCTTCCATCCGGACGTAAGACTATTGGGAACAAGTGGGTTCTTAAGGTCAAACGCAAAGCGAGATGGATCTATCGATAAGTATAAGGCTCGACTTGTGGCGAAGGGTTATACCCAAAGAGAGGGTGTAGACTATGAAGAGACATTCTCCCCAGTGGTGAGATTTGCCTCCATTCGCCTTATTCTAGCTTTGGTCGCCCACCTAGATCTGGAATTATTTCAGATGGATGTAAAGACAGCATTTCTCAATGGAGAACTGGACGAGGAGATCTATATGGATCAACCTTTGGGTTTTCAACAAATAGGGCAAGAGCGCAAAGTATGTCGCTTGAAATGTTCTATTTATGGGCTGAAACAATCGTCCAGACAATGGTACCATCGATTTCATCGAGCTATCATCGAGATGGGCTTTACGATGATCGAGGAAGATCATTGTGTGTATGTCAAGAGAAGTGGGAGGATTTTTTTGATACTCTCACTATATGTGGATGACATTCATTAGCCGGAAATGACATGGAGATGATTGTCGCCACTCGAAGTGGTTGTCCTCTACTTTTGAGATGAAGGACATGGGAAAAGCTGAATACATACTTGGTGTTAAGATACACCGGGACCGTTCTAGTAAACTTTTGTGTTTGTCTCAAGAGACTTATATCAAGAGGATACTAGAACGTTTCCGTATGGAAAATGCTAATCCCGTTGACACACCCATGGACAAACATTGTGTTCTTAGCAAAGAATTATGCCCTAAAAGCAGAAGAAGAAGAAAGGCATGGCTAAGGTTCCATATGCAAGTGCAGTCGGGAGTTTGATGTACGCAATGATGTGTACTCGACCGGACTTATGCTTTGCAGTTGGAATGGTGAGTAGATATCAAAGTAATCCGGCGCGACCATTGGGCTGCTGTCAAAAGGATACTTAGATATTTGAAAGGAACAAGTGATCTTGCTTTGTGCTACCATGGAGGAAGTTTGAAGCTAATCGGCTATAGTGATCTTTGATGGATCGGCGGATAAAGATGAGCGCAAATCCACATTGGGATATGCATTCTTATTAGGAGGCGCCGCTATCACTTGGTGTAGCAAGAAGCGACCTTGTATCTCTTTATCCACCATGGAAGTCGAATATGTTGCTTGTCGTCCGTGATCAAGAGGCAATCGGTTGAGAAGATTTCTTGAGTCTGCGCATTACGGCGCAAAAGACGTTGATGATGCGATTGTTGTCTATTGCGATAACACATCCGCACTAGCGTATGCTAAGGATCCCAAGTACCATGGGAGGACTAAGCATATAGGCCTTTGAGATATCACTTTATACGAGAGAGCATTGTGCAAGGTCAAGTTGTTCTCGAGGCATATTCCAACTAGCGATATGGTCGTGACCCTTTTACTAAGCCTGCGTAGAGATTTATTCCAAAGGCATGTTAGAAGTATGGGACTTTGTAGGATTTGAGTTTATGGGCTGTATGAACATTTTATTGATTAATGAAATTTTATTTCTCATTATTTGTTAGTGTATCGTGTGTCTAATGATAGATATGAATGTCACCAGGCTTAGATTGACCCACTCACACGGGCAATCGCCCGGGCGCTTTGATAGCGAGGATGAGACTCGTAGATCATTTTCGCACCAACCAGGGATGCGAATGATCGCTTCACATTTCGAACAACGTGGAAGGCTTAAGTTTAAATATAGTCGCCTTGGCATGAGGCCAAGATGAGATCACACTTGATCGATTATGAAGTATGTCCAAACTTCATAAAAGCTTTTATAGCCGAATGTGTGAACTATCGTATGACACTTTGGGAGTGACAATGAGTAAGACGTCGGGCGCTTGAACAATGATGGACTAAGATTTGTATGATGTTTAGAGTGTGACATGCCCAAATTGAGTGGGAGCTCCATCATAGCATGTATACATACTACATGTGCTTTGAGACGACCTCATAAGTGGAGTGATGAATGGATCCCCGCTTCACGTCGGCGTGTGAGCCCTTATCGTGTTTTTAGTACCCTTTGGGACTCTGGACTGTGCCATGAGGTGTAAGCTTAATGACGCTACTTTAGCATGTATCCAATGGCCATGTGTGATGCGGTCTATCGGAGCATGACTAGGAAAGCTATTAAGACCAAGCTTATTGACATGAGGCCGAGAAAAAACTAGGTTGGTGATGCACCTTTGTACTATGGCTCATAGGCCGGCCGACTAAGTCAAAAATGCGTTTGACATAGTCATGAGCATAGATACATAGTTGAGAGTCAAGCATGCTCTACTTATTATATGAGGGATCAGAGATGCTTGATTTGGTGCAACCACATAGTTTGGGGTACATAGCGAGTTCCTTTTGGAGTTGCAGAGTTATGTTAGTAAGGTGATGACTTAATATAACTCTCCTCACTAGTTCCTTTCTCGCTCGGTCGCACACTTTATTCCCTGTATGAAAGAAGAGACGTGAGATGAGAATCATGAGGATGTGATTCGAATGAGTCGAGTCAAATATGTATGAGTGGGAGATATTGGGTGCAATCGAGTGCATCCATATTTGAGGAGTCCTATTTGGATGAGGCTTATCTAGAAACCTCTCTTATTAGGACTCTACCATAAAGAAGGGATTGAGATTATATATTGAGATTTCTCCCTACTATCAGTACACGAAAAAAAAAACAGACGTCCCCTCACAAGAAAATAACTTTCTCTCCTAAAATTTCTCTCTACGGTTTTCTTCTTGGAGCATCACCAAATCTCCAAGGGTCTAAGGTGTGTGTTGATTCGGTGGATACTCTGGTAGATCCATTGGAGCGAGAAGGACGTTAGCCTACCCCGTTCGAAGTACAAGAAGTTCGTGATACGCGAAGGCGTTGGCGTCGTGGATTATACACATCAACGAAGAGGGCATGAAGCGAGTCGTAGATCCAAGTGAATCAATTCATCCGCTGCTAAGGTAATTCTGATTCACTTATATTATGTGGCTTACGTGACCTAATAGCTTACAATTTTCTATCTATAAGGCTGTGAAATCTCATGATAATATAGAGAGCTGCAAATCCTTAGCAGTCGTTAATTCATGTATTAATGCTCAAAACGTGAGTGATTATGTTTGTGCTTTAGATCATGTGCAGGAATTACCTAAAAGTGAGAAAGGCAAGGACGTGAAGAAGGAAATAGGAAAGGACTGTGTTTCAGAATCACGCACGGACCGTGCGTGTACGCATGGGCAGCCCCTGTGTGATGCCGTGAAAAAGTTGGAACAGAACGAGATAAGCACGGACCGTGCGACGCAGCGCCGCAGCCTGTGCGTGACTTAAATCGATATATTACGACCCCTTAATCCGCGCTGAAAACCTCAAGTATGCATTCCTAGGTGAAAATGATGCAGATATGGCACATGACCTATGCATGAAGCAATCAATAGATGCATTTAAAGGGGGTACTAGTTTAAACGAGTTGAAATGGCAGGGAGAAGTGCATGAGGATGCTATAGAGATCTCTCATCAGTGGGCCGCAACGTCGGATAGACGTCGGGGTCACTACCCACCACCGACTTCCTAGTGAGTTAACAAGTCATCTCTACATTTCTTTTGCATTGAAATTCTATCTTTTCTCTTGTGCACGATATAATTTCATTCAAGTTTAGGGGAGATAGAGTTATTTTGATCTGAAGGGTATGGAGAGATTGTTTTTTGCATTTCATATAGTTGCATGTAAAGCACTTAGGTTGCATTGCATTAGAAGCACGTTTATAGTTTTGGAACGTTTACTACTTTAGTAGGTTTTAGGGAGTGAGTAAAATTGGGTTTGATGCATTGCGATGCGATTTGAGGGATATTTTGAAAATTCTTGTGTTGTTTTGATTTGGGTGTTGAGTGCAAAGTAATCAAGATGAGAATGGATGATATAGAGCGTGTGAATATTGAAAACATGGATTTTATGCTTTGATTTACGGATATGCAAGCCTGTGAGCTTTGAGCCTTTACTGCTTTCATTATATGCAGATTTGTTTGTTGGTTTGAGTGTATCATTCATGATGTTAGAACTCTATAACTTGCTCTGGTATCTTTGTCAAAGCCACATGTTGTATGCGATTTGTGAAAATGATTTAAGGCTATTTTTTGTTTAGCCTTTCAAGCCTTTGGCCTACCCAATGATATTGAATTCCCTAGTTAACCAATTTGAGCCTATTGCCTTATTTTTTTGATAGCCACATCTTTAGCCTTAACTTGATATATTTGTTGCCCTAAACTTGAGCTTATAGCATTGTGTAAGTGGGCTGAATGAGGTTGAACTGGATGAAATCAATAATATAGATAATTGTGTGAGAGTTGGTTTATGGGAAGAAAAGAAAAGAAAAGAAGGAAAAGAATGATGAATATTCATGAAAGAGTCGGAAAAAAAATCGGCTCTATGATTGGGTTTGTTATGAATAAACTTGTAGGCGGGGTTGTAATATGATTTGAAAAAAAAAAAGTTTGGTGTTACCAAAGAAAAAGAATATGAAGAATTGATGAAAAAAAGGGTGGTTTGAGGAAGCATAAACTATTATTAGTTAGTGTTTTTATATGAGGATTGTTGATTCAAATGAGAATATTCTTACCAGTTTATATGCTCGAGTTTGAGCCACTTTATTCATATTTTTCTATCCTAACCAAAGAGCCTTCATTACAACCGAATGACAAAGTCCTTTTTGATTCATGAATTGCATACACTTTAGTGGCGGAGATTTGAGACGATTTGCAAGCTTATGGTAGTTCTTCATCATTGATATGATTTGAGCGTAAACACGTCCCTTATACACTTGAGAGGAGAGCATACACTTGATCAGTGAGAGTAGTAATTCAAAGCATTTGCCATGGTTATATTTAAACGTGTTCTATATTAGAGATTTGAGGCTTGATTGATTCATTACTTGATACCTATGGATAAGCAGCATGAGTTCTTGGTATTGTTCTTGATTATGCTTTTCATTCCTCCCACTTCTATTTTGTTTGGTTTATAAAGCGTTGACCGGGACTGTCAACCGTTTAAGTTTGGGGGTTTATTTAGTGTGAGTTTTGCATGTATTTTGGGCATGATTTTGGTTATAATGAGTTGACAAACATGCATTAACTCAGTAAAATGGGTTGTGTTCTCATAAAGTGGAAAAGATATTACGCTTTGCTCATTTTGCATGGAAATAATGATGTTTGGAGCACTTTTGTGGCAAATCGGAGAATTGCAGTATAATACCGTAAAGAATCGGGCGATTAATGTCGCAAAAATTATTTGGATCATACAACTGCAAGTGTACAATGTAGTTTATAGAATAATGGCAAGCAAGGTCGTATTCCTCAACGATTGATATATGAAACACTTAGGCTATAATAACATCGTATTCTAATTTTATTGAAGCGACTGAATATCAAGTTTTATTAAAATCGAAAATAATAAGAAAAATAAATAAATTTGCGAACCCCACAAGTATTTTCAACAACTATAGGAGCAACCTTAGGCACATAATATCAACATGTTTCTTCAATATTAAATGCAATTAAAGTTTTAAAAACCAATTCATGCAATTATATGGGTTCAATTCCTAATTTAGTCTATTCTCTCTCCCAGGTGGCGCATAAACAGTAGATTAATAACAATTGTAGGTCTCCCGACTTGACACAACTATTATTAACTCCCAAAAAATCTATGAATTGAATAACACCCTAGAAACAGTTGTAGGTCTCCCGACTCGATACACCCCTTTATGTCTAAACTCGATTTCCGTCTTTGTTAGAACTCCTCTTCCAAATTTTGCACTAACAAAATGACATGCTAATTATTGATCAGATAAAAAGCAATTAATAATAAGCACTCGAATTCATAAAATAGAAAGCATGAATTAATTAAAAAAATAAATAATCATATTTAACATGAATCCTCAGTTTCGATTATGCCCCTAAGATCCGAAAGATATGCCAAACATTGATTACAAACTCATGACAAATTCGAATCAACATTATAACATCGTTTAAGCATAGACAAGAGATCTTAGACATAGAAAGAAAACCCCTTCTTGTCGGGATGGATTCTCCTTCCAAGCCTTCGAAGCTCTTGTGCTCCCGTAGATGCGAAAGCCTTATAGTGTTCTTCGCGACCTAACCTTCCTCTCTCAGAAGATCTTCGATTCTTGCGTTCCTGTGTAATTTGATGTGTTTATCTGTATAAGGTGATGTTGGATGATGTATGATGATGAAAATTCGTTCAGGCCTTGGTCGGAGAGGTCACCGGTAGAGTTTAAACGGGAAAAGAACTCTGAAAAACGCATTTGGCAGTGTCCCACACGGCCTGGCCATGTGGCACCACATGGTTGTGTAGATTTTTGCCCTTTCTCACACGCCCGTGTGGGCTCACATGGTCAGGTCGTGCGGGTTTGGTTCCGTCCCCTCTTTTCGTCCCTTTTTCACACGGTTGTGTCATTCCACACCGATATTTTCACACGGTCGTGTGACACCACATGGTCCGGCTGTATGACATGCTTTTGTCCATCTTTTTGTCCGAATTTGCTCCTGGAGTCTTATGAACGTTGTAGCCCTTTCTCTTAGCTTTTCATAGCCACTTGAATCACCTCAATAGCATTTTTGTAGAAAACGTTATGGCCAAAATACTAAACCCTGCAAGTGTTGGAAACCGTTAGTGCATTTGGACGTTTTTGAAGGAAATTTCATTTTATTCGATCGTCCATGCTTCTCTCCTTCACATATTTGCTCGTATCTTAGCTCTCGACCTATACTTGGAACGTGATATCTCTTTTTATCCAATTTAGCTCCATTTCCTGTAAAAAGTTACCAGAATACGCAGTATCACGCCCAACAAGGAAAATCAAGTAAAACACACTAAATATGCGTGCAAATGCATTAATTATATATCATTTTAAGCCCCAAAATTCACGTATATTTTACACTCATCAATTACGTGAAGTATGGAGCTGAACCGAGAAGAAATCAGAGGAACCGAGCAAAAAGGAGACACGCACGGGTAACCTGTGTGCATAAGCACGGCCCGTGCGTGATCCATACAGAAGGGTTGGACATTCGACTTGACGCACTGGCTGGTCGTGCCTATACGCATGGCCCGTGCGTCTGCTCAAGAGAAAATCAAAGTTTCGACTTGACGCACGGGCTGGTTGTGCGCATAGGCACGGCCCGTGCGTCTGTGCGGGTTTACAGAGTTTTGCTTTGTATTGACTTAGATTTAGCCCGAGGATGTTATAAATAGAGAGGAGGCGGACCCATAAGAGGAGGCACACATACTTTTACCCTAGAAAGCATAGAAAAGAGCATCCTTCTACCGGAGGAATCGAGAGAAAGGTCGAGATCATATCCACGCTTGAGGATTGAAGATTGATTGAGGGATCATCGATATCCCTGAGTTTTCGTACTCCATTGTATTCTTATTTTCATCTTGTGTGATATGGATATGAACAATTTGTCTATGAATTATTTGTTTCTCATGTCCGGCTAAACATCTTGTGATTTCGGGGTTTGGGTAAGGTTAATTAACTCTTGTTTGATGCTTAATTTTAATTGAAGCTATTATTTCGAACCATATTCGAGTACTTTGCTTTGTTACTTGTTTTATCATATGGCCAATGGTTTAACATGCTTAATGTGTTGATTCATAATTCGAGAGATGAGTTTCAATACTAGATCTTGAGTACTTGACATGAACACTTTGCATGATTGAGAAGTCTATGAGTATCTGTGAGGATTGCTGATCTTATATGCTTTTGGGAGTTGTTTATCTTTTGTTGAGTAGAGATGCTAGCATAGATAATTCAACCAACATATTTATTGTGTCTCGAGAGAGGATAAGTTACTTTTGTGATCATCTTATAGGGAAGATAGGTAATAACTTTGGCTTGATTAATCTGATAACACGAGGGAGATTAACTGAAACCATAACCCTGGAATCCATCCATCTACTTGATCTTTTCAATCGTAACTCTTTGCTTTGCTATTTTTATGATAAAATATTTTCTTAGTTTTATAAAACAACAATCACATTTCGATCGTCTAAGTAAAAATAGTGCGATTACAATCTCAATACTTAGTGTATTAGTCTATGTGGGATCGACATTGCTTACCCTATCTATTAATTACACCGTTCACTTGCGGTGAAGCTAGGAAATAAGGTGAACAACGTGTTATCTCTTTTGTCTAATTTAGCTCCATTTCCTATAATAATACACAGAATACACAGTATCACGCCCAACAAAGAAAATCAACCAAAACACACTAAATATTCATGCAAATGTATCAAATATTTATCAAAATAAGCCCCTAAATGCACATATATTTTACACGTATCAAATATCCTCTAACTTAAACCATTGCTCGTCCTCGAGCAAAACTTAGAAAATAATCATAAGGGATAAATAGAACACACAAGAACACTATAAACACTTAATCTCATTCAAATCCATATTCAATAAAACATGCAATTCATTATCAAGAAATCATCAATCACACATTCGACATTAACTAATATTCATCCGGGTATTTGACATCGCGACTCACAAAAAGTCGTGTATCACTCAACTCTCAAATTAGATGGGACGTGTATACGCTCAAAATAATTCAGTGAAGTAGAACTACCATAGGCTTGCAAGTCATCTACAATTTTTACCACTTAAGTGTGCACAATTTATGAATCAAAAAGGATTTTTTCTTTGATTGTAATGTAGGATCTTTGGTAAGGGTAGGAACAAATTGGATTAAGTGACTTGACTTGAGCAAATATAATTTAAGTACACAGACTTCAACTCACCAACCAAATTTCATCATAAAACTCATTTTTTTCATATCAATTTCTTTTTTCATTTCATATTCCACCTTACTTTTTTCTTTCTTAGGCCTATTGCCTTAAGCTCTCAAATTTTCTCAAAATTTCCAGAATTTTTTTTCTTTTCTTTTATTTTCTTCTCTTGCTCGATTTTTTTTGTCTTTGTTCTTTTTCATTCATAAATTTGCTTTCTTTTCTGAGCTCCCTCATTCTTTCACCTATTTACTGTCCATCCCTCTTTCTTGCCAACATTCTTTCTCAATATTACACCACATCTCCCTCAAACTATTCATCTTCTATAAGCTCAAGTTTTAGGGTTAATTACTTTTAAGTTCAAAAGCTCATAATGTGGCTAATAATAAAAGTTTAGGCTCAAAGTAGCTAACTAGGGAATCATGAGTTTATAGGTAGGCTTTTAGGCTAAGTATGCTAAAACAAAAATTGCCTTAAATCATGTTTAAAAATTGCACACACACATGCTTTCAATATAGATACCACTGCAAGTTGTAGAGTTCTAACATTCATGAATGACACACTCAAGAAAAAAATAAGACTGCACAATATAAAAGTAGTTAAATGCACAAAAGCTCACAAGCTTATTTTTCTCGCATCATGCTCAATACCCAATTTTCTCAATAAACATGTAAAAGACATATTCTCTACAATTCCTTACATAATTCACCAAACACTTCTTTTCATGAAACCAAGTGCTCATAGTAAAATCATACGGAGGCTTTTTGTACTCATTCAAATTATAATCCTAACTCACACAAAAGCAATAAACGTGCTAAAGCGATAAACGTGCTAAAATAAAATATAAAAAAATCAAAAAAAATTTAAATATTTTTTTTGCAAATTTTATATGCTTCTACATGCAACCTAAATGCAATGCAAATATGCAATAGTACAAAATCACGCATTCTTGACAACTCCCCAAACTTAAATCATGTTTTGTCCCTAAATCATAAGGAAATTATCGAAATAAAGAGGAATGCGCGATAAGTACTTACTTGTCTATTAAGGCAGAGGATAGTGGCACTGACCATTTTGCCATTGCTCCATTCGTTTCATTAGTTCTAGTACTTTTGCTTGAAAATCATCAAAGTGGTCATATGATTTCGTACCTTCAGTAGGAAACAATAGTTCCTCCTCCCTTAGATAGGTCTCGTTTGTGCCGTGGAGTGCATATCGTAACTCGTCTGCCATTTCTTTCGTCTATTTTTTTTATAACCCGTAGTATGTCCTGACGCTTCCTATACAACAACTCACAAAAACAAATAACACTAAATATTAAGTTAGTAAAAATGAAAAATCAAATAAACAAAGGCGATAAAAAAATTATGCTTCAGTTAAGATTGAACTACTTATTACTATATCTAAGTTGAATCTTTCAATCACCGGCAACGGCACCAAAAACTTGATTGTGAAAATCTTTTCACTATACTGCAAGTGTACAGTGTAGCTAGCAGATAGCAGCGAGCAAGGTCGTATTCCTCAGGGATTGAATATGAAACACTTAGGCTATAGTAAACATCGTATTCTAATTTTATTGAAGCGATCGAAAATCATAAAATTATTTATTATCTAATTAAACGCTAAATTATCAAGTAAAATATTTATAATTTTATAAAGACCCAAACTCCACAAGTTTCCAACAAATACGAAAGCAACCCTAGGCACAAAATCTCAACATGCTTCTTCAATATTAAATCTAATTAATGTTTCATAAAAACCAATTTATGTGTGTCTATGGGTTCAATTCCTAAATTAGTTTATTCCCTCTCCCGGGTGGCACATAAATAGTTGATTAATAACAATTGCTAGTAACTCCCAAAAGATCTTTGAATTGAAGTACTCTCCACAAACAATTGTAGGTTCCAGACACGTTACACCCGTTTATGTCAGAACTCGATTTTCGTTCATTAGAACTCATCTCCCGAATTATGAACTAACAAATATGACATGTAAATTATTGATCAGATAATCTATAAGAATTAAGCATTCGAATTCATATAATAGAACACAAAAATTAATTAAGAAAAACAATCAATATGAATTTAAAATTAATCCACAATTTTGATTATTCACTAGGATCAAAATGATTAGCCCAACATATTTGATAACAAATTCATAGACAAAGTTGAAATCAAATAGTTTGACATCGTTTAAGTACAAACAAGAGATCTAAACTAAAAGGATAGAACCTTTCTTATCAGGATGGATCATTCTTCCCAGCTTTAAACCCTTGTGCTTCCGTAAATGCGAAAGGCCTTGTGGTGTTCTTCGTTGATTAGTGCCTTCCTCTCAAAAGTGTGTAAATTTGTGTAACCCTAGTGTATTTTGATGTATTTTCTGATGTAATATGTTGTTTTTTCGTCCAAGGCTTGGTCCTCTTTTTATATGTTCTTTGAGAGATCACTGATAGAGTTCCAATGGGATTAGAAAGTAAAACCACCCACAGAACAAACCACACAGTCGTGTAAAATCACACGGGTGGGTCGTGTAATCCGTCTATGAAAAGAAAAGTCGCACGGATGTGCAAAATCACACGGAACCATTTACACGGCCATGTCGTGTACTTTTACACGGTCCGTGTAAGTTGTAAACATATGAATTTGCACCTGAGGTCTTCATGAAAGTTGTAGCTCTTTTTTGTAGCTTTTCATATCCACTTTAATGAGCTCAATATCAATTTTTTAAAGAAAGTTATGGCCAAAATACTAAACTTTGTCGGTGCTGAAAACTATTCGCGTGTTTAGATGTTTTCGAAAGCAATTCCCTTTTGTTCGACCATCCATGCTTCTTTTCTTCACATCGTTGCTCGTAACTGGGCTCTTGACATATCCTTTGGAACGTGCTATCTGCTTTTGTCCAATTTAGCTCAATTTCCTGTAAGAATATGCACAATACGCAGTATCACATCCAACAAAGGAAATCAACCAAAACACACTAAATATTCATGCAAATGTATCAAATATATATCAAAATTATCCCCTAAATGCACGTATATTTTACATGTATCAGATAGAACTCTATAACTTGCAATGGTATCTTTATTGAAACCACATGTGTGTGCAACTTTTGAAGATGATTTAAGGTCATTTTTGTTTTAGCTTATTTAGCCTAAAAAGTCCACTTGTGATCTCATGATTTCTTAGTTGGCCACTTTGAGCCTTAACTTTGTTTATTGGTAGACACATTTTGAGCTTTGAGCTTAAAATATTTTATCCCAAAAACTTGAGTTTATAGAGATGTTTATTTTGAGGGGGATGTGGTTTAATTTTGAAAAAGAATGAATATTGGCAAAGAGGGATGAGAAGTGAAGAGCTGAAAGAAAGATGAAGCTCGAAAGATTTTGAATGAAAAAGAATGAAAAAAATCGAGCAAAAAAGAAAAGAAAGAAAATAAATTCTGAAGAATTGAGAAAAAATGAGAGCTTAAGGCAAAATAAAAAGGCAAAAACCTAAGAATGAAAAAGTAGAAAAAAGTTGGAAGAAGAGTATGAGTCGAAAAAGAAAATCAAGAATGCATATTGAGATGAAATTGAGTTGGTGAGTTTTTTTTTTATTTCATCAAAAATAATATAAACAAGAAAAGAAGGATCCTGATCATAAGCCGATCAGGTAGAGCAATGTTTGAGGCCTCCTAAAAAACCTACCAAGGTAAAACCCACTCTCCCCGACGAGGAAGAGAAATACCATACAACCATAACAAAAGCACAGATTAAAAAATTATCTAACAAATCTATATTGTGTTCGTCCAACATATTCATCCGTGAGCAAAGATATAATATCCGTCAGAGGGGCGTCCCACCAAATGGAAACTCCCACATTCTTGATGAGCTGGTCCACCACGATTTCCCTCCCAATAAGTATGAGAAATAACGAAGTTCATCTAGGAAATCAAATAGAGAGAGTAGTGCCATTGACCAAGAAGACGCCACAGAATGGAGCCAACTCGGGATCGGAAAAGATTCAAAACATAGGTTGCATCCGATTCCATCCAAAGATTAGTCCACCCTCTAAGAAAATCATAGGCGATCGCACTCATCGCCGCAACTAATTCAACTTCGAATGCGTAGCCCGTACCACACTGTTCAACAAAACAACCACGGAAAAATCCCCGAGACGTATGATAAATAGCCGCGACCGTAATACGCCGTAGAGCTCCTGTTTCACTACCATCCGTATTGACTTTAATCCAACCCAGAAGAGGTAAATGCCAAGGAATAGGAATAATGCGTGGAGCCTTTGAAGGACGGCCCTGAACCTTCAGATGATGAAGACGAAGTAAATCTTCATGAGTATTCTGCATACACCCTTTGTCAAGATAGGCCGACTCAATAATCATCGCTCTCAACTAAATAAGAGCCGCGTCCGAAGTCCATTTCTTGTCATTGAAGATCACATCATTCCAAATATGCCAAATAAACCAAATGCTAGATATAATCGCCACCTTATAGAGAAAAGCAATTTGATCACTAAATGAAATTCCATCACATGAACCATGAATTCATTGAAGATATAGACTTTGCGAAAAGCCACATCAAATGATTCAGCAATCCAATCCTAAAGTGCTCCTAAAAAATCACAAGAAAAAAAAAAAGGTGATCAATCGAGTCTGAGTGAGAATAACAAAGGCTACAAGAAGAAGGTCCAATAAATCCTCGATGGCGGAGGACATCCAAGACTGCCAACATTCGTAGATGGCTCTCCAAGCAACAACTGTCCGTCTTTCTAGGATGTGAGGAGACCAGATCTAAGAACCCCATTTAACAATGGGAAAAAAGGGTCGTAAAAAAGCATAGGCTGATTTAGAAGAGACCATCCCATCCATAGAATGAGTCCACACCCGTTTATCCATTGAAATTGGGTTGTTGAGTTAAAAGTTCGTGTACTTAAATTTTATTTGCTCAAGTCAAGTCACTTAATCCATATTTTTCCTACCCTAACCAAACAACCTACATTACAACCAAAGAAAAAGTCATTTTTGATTCTTAAATTGTGCACACCTAAGTCGTAGAGATGTTAGACGATTTCTAAGTATATGGTAGTTCTACTTCACTGAATTGATTTAAGAGTAAACACTTTCCATTTACTTTGAGAGATGAGGGATACACTTTATCTTGTGAGTTGCGCAATGTTGAATACCTGAATGTGTATTGATCATGCCAAATTTGCAATTAATAGCTTTTTGATGACGAGTTACATGTTTACTAAAGTGCTGATTTGATTGAGATTATGTGTTTATAGTGTTCTTGTGTTATTCTATCTATCCCATTACATGAGGTTATTTTTCTTAGTTTGCTCGAGGACGAGCAATGGTTTAAGCTTGGGGGATTTGATACGTGTTAATACAAGTGCATTTAGGAGCTTATTTTGGTACATATTTGATACATTTGCATGTATATTTAATTTGTTTTAGTTGGTTTCTTTTGTTGGGCGTGATACTACGTATTCTTGTGATTTTTATAGGAAACAGAGCTTAATTTGCAAACATATCAGTAGGACGGACCAAACAAAAATGTCGAATGTGAAGAGACAATCAAATACGCAAAGAAAGCAACGAAGAACAAAAAACATGGTTTACCCGTATAATAATACATGACCGTGTATTCTGCAACTGTGTGATTTTACACGCCATGCGACTTATTCGAGGGAAGAATTTAAGAAACAAAATACACGACCCAACCATGTAATAGTACATGGTCGTGTACTTTGTTTTTGAGAAAAATAGAGACAAACGTGGAATTTGTTTCCTAATTTCGTCGGGACGCTACCAGTGATCTCACAAAGCATCTATAAAAGGAAGACCAAGCCATACATCAATGGAGACAATTTTTACACCTCAAGACACGAAATTATACACTTCTATGGCAAAATTACACTTTAACGAAGAACGACACAAGGCCTTTCGCATCTACGAAGGTGCAAGAGTTCAAGACTTTGAAGAAGGATCCATCTTGACAAGAAGGGTTCTATCATCATAGTTTAGATATTTTGTTTGTACTTAATTCAATGTCAACTTATTTGATTTCAAGTTTGTCTATGAATTTATTTTCAAATATGTTAGTCTAAACTTCTTGATCCTAGGGCATGATCAAAATTGTGGATTCATATTAGTTCTAATTTGATTGTTTCTTCTTAATTGGTTTATGTGTTCTATTTATGAATTCGAGTGCTTGTTTCTTGTAGATTATTTGATTAATAATTTGCATGTCTTATTTTTTAGGTCGAAATTCAGGAGATGAGATCTAACTTACAAAAAATGAATTCATAACATAAATGGTGATTGAGTCGGGAGACCTATAACTGTTTGTGGGGAGTGCTTCAATTCTAAGATCTTTTGGGAGTTAATATTAATTGTTGAGTAGGGATACCTTCAATTCTTATTAATCAACTGTTTATTGGCCACTCGAAAGAGGGAATAAACTACTTTAGAAATTGAACCCATAGATACACAAAAACTAGTTTTAATGAAACATTAATTGAAATTAATATTGATGAAGCATGTTGAGATTATGTTCCCAGGGTTGCTTTCGTATTTGTTGAAATCTTGTGAAGTTCAGATCTTTAATAAGTTTTAGATATTTTATTTGATAACTTAGGTTAGTTTAGATAAACATAAATAGAAGCTTCTTTCAGTTGTTTACTTAATATGTTGTCTTTAGTTGTTTCTTTGATTTTGGCCGCTTCAATAAAATTAAAATACGATATTTACTGTACTTTATGTGTTTCGTATTCAATTACTGAGGAATACGACCTTGCTCGCTGCTATCTACTAGCTAGTACACGTGCGATATAGTGAAAAGATATTCATGATATATATAATATAAATTTGAATATATAAACCTCATTTCATAATTTTAAGCAGTTTTGAACTTTTAATTATGTTATCCAGATTTGTACTATATTATTCGTACCGTGTAGTATACTATTCGAATTTTATATATTTGACAATTACCAAATATTTGGTTCTACTTGTCCAGCAAAAATTATGATTTTCATAAGAAATTAAATAAAATAAATACTGATTTTTGTGAATCAAATATGAAATTAGTAACTATTAGATTCATATTCATATTACTTGATGAGACCCTCGTGTGCATGGGTTGTATTTTTGTGACGCATGGGTTGTGTTATGTGACATGATCAATTTTCTTATAATTCTATTAATTATATCTCTCGGCATTGTAATAATTTTAGAATAGCATCAGACAATATGCGGGAAACACTATTCAATATGCTTTATTGACGAAGTCAAAAAAGAAAAAAATATCATACTTCAGAATAATGAAAAATACATTCAAGACTATGTATTTGTGTTCGATCTTCGAAAGCTGATTTTCTATAAACCACAGAAAGCGCAACTTCATTGGCCATTACATTGTAGTCATACTTAGATCCCTAAGAAGTGTGAAGATTGGTGTCATACTTTGTTTGAAGATTGTAATAGTAAGTTTGGATGCAATTTTATTTTCGAAACAAATTCATATGTGTAAATTGAGATGTAATTAAAATAAGTATTTTTTATTTGAATGTAATCAACTTAAATATGATTATATATAATTATGAAGAAATGTGCTACATATATTATAAATAGCCGAAAAATGCATGAATATCCGAATGTATAATTTTTAAAGTCCATTACAAAATAAAAGTAAATATGTTTTATGTTTTTTTAAGTTTTATATTTATATTTTATTTTATATATGCAGTATGAGTTTCAAACCAAAGATCGTAAAAAATGATTAATTTTATATATTATACGTAAAAAATAGATCAAAAATGAAAAAATATTAAATTTTAAAAATAAAAAAAAGAACAAATATAATAACTAATGCAGTACACACATAAATTTGGGAAGCTAATATTATATAATGCTTTGTTATTATATATGTATAGATTTACCAGAATTAATTCATGAATTATGAAAACTAACATTACATGCTATAATTATAATTTACTATTTCGGGAGGGTTGTTTAGATGGAGAAATTCTCAACATATTATTATAAGTGACTCTCTTTATATATATATATATATAGAGAGAGAGAGAGAGAGAGAGAGAGAGAGATTAATAAAATAAAAATAAGGCAAAAACTCATGTAGGACCGTCTTACATGGTCTCAATCCATAAGACGAATCTATTTAACCGCGGATCTGTTGACGGTCCGGGTCAAAGCAAGCACTCTTTTTTTTTTTTTCTTCTTTTTCTTCCTCGATTAAAATAATGATTTTATGAGAAAAAATATCGGTTATTTTAGATAAAGTATCATATTTTTTAATATAGCCACAAATTATGATTACATTTTGAAGATAAAATAAATATAACAGAGTTAAAGTAACACATTTTATGAGTAAAAATATATATTTTTTGAGACAAAATATCATGTTTTAAAAGTGAAAATATCTATTTTTTAAATAAAGTATTATATTTTTAATAATAAATACAAAGAAAGATGCATAATAAATATGATAGAGTTAAAGTAATACTTTTATAAGTAACAATATTTGTTTTTTGAGATAAAGTAACATATTTTTTAATATAGTCATATTTTATGAATATATTACAATAAATATATATATATATATATATATATAACAGATTAAAGTAACACTTTTATACGTTAAAGTATCTATTTTTTAGATAAAGTATCATGTTTTTTTAATATAGTCACAAATTAGAAATGAAGGAAAGAAGGAAAAATAAAAAATAAATATGATATAGTTAAAGTAACACTTTTATAAGTAAAAATATCCATTTGTTGAGATAAAGTATCAGATTTCTTAATACAGTTACAAACTAGGAACAAAAAAGAGGAAAAAATAAATAAATATGATGTAGTTAAAATAACACTTTTATAAGTATCCATTTATTGAGATAATGTATCATGTTTTTTAATAGACTTGGGTTCGATTCTTAGCCTCTGCATTTAGAGGCGTTTTTATTTTTTATTCAATTTACCAGACGTATTTATGAATGATTTTATGTACATGGTTATACTAAAATTACACAACAAACACTAGTGGCGTAGTGGTAGAATACCATCTTACGTCTCCATAGGCGCGGGTTTGATTTCCCACAAGTGCTGAAGCGGATTTTTTTTTTAAATAACAGGTGGTGGGCGGGTGGATTCGTCTTATAGAATAGGATCCGTAAGACAGTCTTACAAGAGACCTACTCATAAAATAAAAGATAAAAACTACTGAGTTCTTAAGATTTGTAGTGAATTTTTTTTATGTCGCCAATTTTGCAACTAGTTGGTGAATTGTATTTTCCCTAAATTAGTCTAAGGATTTTGTTTGGAGGCCCAATATTATGTAAAATAAGCTTCTGAAAAAAAGCATTATAAGTTGCTCATGAATCATATGAGTGGTCCTTAATGCTTAGAGCTGTCAAAATGGGCCAGCGGGCTGGGCCGGCCCACAGCCCGCCAAAACCCGCCATTTGGCGGGGCGGGACGGGATGGCCTATCAAGATGGCGGGCAGGGAAAACTCCAACCCAACCCAACCCACCTTGGGCCGCGGGTTTGGGAGGGCCAACCCGTCCATAAATATTTTTTTCCCTAAGTTAATTAACTACTGAACTGTAATAACATTGTATTTTGTATATACTATAACTCATTGTTTGTATTTAGAATAAATTCCCCTTCAAAAAAGAAATAGAATAAATAATTTATAAGTTTTAAAAATATTTTATAAGATATTTAAAATAAACTTAAACATTATCCATTAAAAATATCTATTGAGCAAAAGTCTAAAACGTAAATAAGAGAATAAAATCAAATAACTTTGGACTATATCATGGAACAATATCTTTAATTTTGAATTTCAATAGAACTTGATTTAGGAGGGTAAATCAGATGTACCTGACCTAGGGACCCACAAGGCGAGGTGAAGTGTGTTCCACGAAGCGACCTGGCCAAGGATCCCCAAAAAGCTAGGTGAGGTACTTTGTTCGAGGGTACCTGAAACAAAACGCACGTTAGGCTAGCCGGGATAGCTCCCAGCTAAGGCCCTCCGATGCCTAAGTCAGAATCAGGTAGTTGAGGTACTTAGAAAGCTAAAGAGCGAGATAATTTAGAATAATGACAAGTTACCTTTTACCTTGATTTTCGTGCCGTATTTATAGTATTGTTCACCGAGTAATGCGGATCACCGTACACGTGGCGCCCGATCGACGGTGCGTGGCTCGCGGGCGACCCGACCCGGTCATCCGGTCGGGTCGGGACCGGGTCGGGTCAGGACCCATATAAAAAACCGCGGATCCTGAGGGTATTTTGGTAATTTTACGAGGCGAGGTCAAGATGGTCAATGTTAGATAAATGTTTTTATCAAGATTTTGATGATTTTATTTTAATAAGTTTTTATACCAAAACAATGTTTTTATATGTTGTCCAAATACTCCTAAATGATTTAAAATGTTTTTACTAATTTTTGGAGTATTTCTTAGAGTTTTTAATTTAATAAAAATTGGACAACACTTTTGATGGTTTTGTTTAAATTGGTTTTTACACCAAAACTATGTGTATAAATATTGTCTAAATACTCCCAAATGATTTAAAATATTTTTACTAATTTTTGGAGTATTTCTTGAAGTTTATTTTTGAAAAAAATCGGACAACATTTCAAAGGGGGGTCGGCCCAGGTCGCCCAAAGTGGTCGAATAGGTACCTGAAGATAAGAAAACTCAAAACAGAACATGCGAGGCTTGAAAGAGGGAGGGGGGACCGGTCAGGGAAGGCCGACCAGGTCGCCGCCTGGGCGGGTCGACCCCCTCCGGCCGTCCCCCGCAACCCCTACCGGATCGCACTATTTTTTTTAAATGGTCGAAATCTTCAACAGGCAACCGGTCACCCTATGCTATTTTTGTGACAAAGAAAATTCCAACCAATGTAACTGTGATGACAAGATTTGCTTTTGATTTTTGTACAATATTTCTACATCTTGTGATCTTCTTTTTGTAGACAAAAGTAAAGATAGAAGAGCCTATGTTGGGAGCCTATGTTGGTGAAGCTTCCCTATAAATAGAGGATGAATTGAAGACACAAGACACAACACATACAAGCAAAATACACAACAAGATATCTGCAAATTGTTCAAGCTTTCATTTTTACATTCTTGTTGTAATAGCCTAAGTACTTTCACTTGCACATCTTTGAGGTCTAGGCTTTTTTTGATTCTTGATTACACTTGCACTCAATCTTTGTATTGGTTTCATAGAGTTGTAATCTTGAATTTTGTCCATCATTCAACACAAGACATCCTTGTGAGTATTCTTGTGGTAAGAATACACTTGGGTGATTTAGGTGATAGGTGTTTGAAGAGTGTGGTACTCTTCAAAGGTGGTGAAGGAAGATTGTGGTAATCTCCTTGAAGGTGTTGTAAGAGGATTGTGGTGATCCTCAAGGTGTTGTATTAATTGTGGTAATTAATAAAATCTTTTTTTTTTGAAATCCATCCCGGAGATACTGGGGTGGTAGAGGATTAGGCCCTAGGTGGGTTAAACCTCTTTAAATCAACGAGTGTTGTTTAATTTCCGCATTTACATTCTTGTCATTTACTTGTTGATTCGAAAAAGAGGGTGATTTGTGAAAAATCGGGATAATCTATTCACCCCTCCTCTAGATTATCGTAGCCACTTGGACTAACAAGTGGTATCAAAGCCAAACTCTTTGGCTAGCTCGTTCCGAGTAAAGAGGAAAGATCCATGGCTACGAATGAAGCTTATCTCACCATCGGCGCCTCCACCAACAAGCCACCACTATTCGACGCCAACAACTACGCATTTTGGAAAGCCGCATGGAGTGATTTCTACAAGGATGCGGATTTGATATTTGGAATGTGGTCATTGAAGGAGTTGCTCAACCAACAACAAAATTAGAGGATGGTACCACGACCCCCAAGCCGTTCAAGGAATACGATGAAAATGACAAGAAGGCTTTCTCTTTAAACGGTAAGGCCTTAAACATTTTACATTGCTCTCTTACCGCCACCGAATATAATCGCATAAGAGGCATACGGTCGGCACATGAAGTTTGGGAAAAATTAGAAACCATCTATGAAGGCACAAAGAAAGTGAAGCAAGCAAGAAAAACAATGCTTGTGAAAGACTTTAAAAACTTCAATATGCATGATGGTGAAAGCATTTCAAAAATGGTGGAAAGGCTTGACAACATTGTCAATCCTCTTGTGGCTCTTGGAATGGTCATCTCCGAAGAAGATAAGGTGACCAAAGTCTTAAATGCCCTTTCCCGGCTCATGGTCCGAAAAGGTGCGGCAATCACGGAAGCTCAAAATCTTGAGACACTCAAGTTTGATGAGCTCATTGGGAACCTCCTTATTTATGAATTATATCTCAAGGAGAGGAAAAATTCTCAACCATCCACCTCTAAACCGGTACGCATAAAATATTATTAAAGGCTTAGCATCTTCTTCTAATAATGTTTATTATGCTAGTGATGAGGATGATGAAGAAGCAGCTGACTCTTGTTAGAAAATTTGCAAAATTTGTAAACAAAAATAAAGCAAGAAAGCCAAGAGACAATTCTTGTTTCAAATGCGGAAAATCTGGGCACTACATAGCCGATTGCCCAAAATTAGCGGAAGAGGAACAAAAGAAGAAAAAGCCTTTTCGAGAAAAAAGAAGGCGTTAAATGCGGACATCAAAACTTGGGATGAATTACTTGAAACAACCGACGAAGAAGGAGAATCCGAACATGGTCTTATGGCCATAGACGATGAAAATACCGAGGTACGCTCTAATGCTTCATCTTCTTCTCTAGTTGATGAATTACAATGTGATTTTGATGAATTGCAAAATGAGTTTCAAAATTTGATTGTTAAATACAAGAATTTGAAAAAGGAGCATAAAGAGCTTAAACTAGAAAAGGATAAATTATTTACTTCTTATGACTCTCTTGATAAGGCTCATGCTATTACTCTTACTATGGTTCGTACTCTTGAAACCGAAAAACAAACGCTCACAAATGATATTGAAAATTTGAAAAAGGATGTGCATCAATTCAATTTAAGTACGGATAAAGTCACAAGAATTTTAGATGCACAAAGAGGCGAGCATTCTAAATTAGGACTTGGTTACAAACCTTTTCAAAATGCTTTAAAAAAAAAGACCAAGGTCCAATCTTTGTACGTGCTAGTAGTCCTCGTATTATTACTTATTTTTATTGTGGTAAGAATGGACACTATGCTAGCAATTGTAAATTGAAAAATAATTTTAGCTATTATTGGAGACCTAAAGGTCTCAAGGCTAACCCCCATGGACCCTAAAATTATAGGGTACCTAAAAATAATTTCTTTGTAGGTTATAGGGGCTATAACAACAATGGAAGATTCAAAATGGCTCATGGACAGCGGATGTTCACGCCATATGACCGGAAAGAGAGAACTTTTTACCAAATCAAGCTCCAAGAAGAGGGTATGGTCATATTCGGCAATGGCAAAGGAAGAATTCTTGGAAATGGAGAAATTGGTAACTCTTCTTTCTCTCTTAGTAATGTTCTTTTAGTAGAAGGGCTTAAGTTCAATTTGATAAGTGTTAGCCAATTTTGTGATTCAAATTATAATGTTGTTTTTAATAAAGAAAAATGCCTTATTTCCAAAAATGATAAAATGCCGATGAAGGAATATTTATGGGGTATTCAACCAAGAGCAAAACATATCGGGTTTACAATAAGACTAGTGGGGTTGTTGAAGAATCAATCCATGTCAAATTCAATGAAGCTTCGGGTGTTGAAAGGATACCCAATGATGAAAGTGATGAAGAGGATATTGTTGAACCCATTGTTCAAGATGAAACTCAAAATGATCAACCTTCAAGCTCAAATGTTCCTCAAGAAGATAAAGGTGATACTTGAATCTTCCGTAGCATTGAAATTTAAGGGAGATCACCCAAAAGACCTTATTATTGGTGATCCCCTTGATAAAGTAATGACTCGAGGAAAATTTGCCGAGAAAGCTCTTATATCTCAAAAAGAGCCTAAAAATGCTAAGGAAGCTATTGAAGATGAGGATTGGTTCTTAGAAATGCAAGAAGAGCTAAATCAATTTGAAAGAAATGATGTATGGGAATTAGTACCTTGCCCTCCATCTCAAACTATCATTGGTACAAAATGGGTATTCCGGAACAAACTTGATGACCAAGGCAATATTGTTTGAAACAAAGCAAGGTTAGTAGCTCAAGGTTATTGTCAAGAAGAAGGTATTGATTATGATGAAACATTTGCACCCGTAGCACGTTTAGAAGCTATTCGTATTTTACTTGCCTATTCGTGTTTTAAAAAATTTCAAGCTTTACCAAATGGATGTAAAATCCGCATTTTTAAATGGTATTACTCAAGAAGAAGACTATGTAAAACAACCTCCGGGGTTTGAAAATTTTTCTAGGCCTAATGATGTTTATAGACTTAAAAAGGCCTTATATGGTTTGAAACAAGCACCCCGTGCATGGTATGATAGACTTAGCTCTTTTCTTTTGCAAAATGGTTTTACAAGAGGTAAATTTGATACTACTCTCTTTGTTTTTGAAAAGGGGCAAGATTGCTTATTAGTGCAAATTTATGTTGATGATATTATTTTTGGTGCTACTAATGAATCCTTGTGCAAGAAATTTTCTAAGTTAATGCAAGGTGAATTTGAAATGAGCATGATGGGGGAGCTCAACTTCTTCCTTGGACTTCAAATTAAGCAATGCCAAGAAGGAAATTATATTTCTCAATCAAAATATACAAAGGAGCTTTTGAAGAAATTTGGCATTGAAGAAGGAAGAACCGTCTCTACCCCAATGGCAACAAATGTCAAGATTGACAAAGATGAAAAAAGGCAAGTCGGTTGATGAATCCAAATATAGAGGTATGATTGGTAGTTTACTTTATTTAACCAAGTAGACCGGACATTCTTCATGTCGTATGCCTATGTGCTCGTTTTCAAAGCAATCCCAAAGAATCTCATATGAGTCGTTAAAAGGATTTTTCGATATTTGAAAGGCACTATTCAATATGGTTTATTCTATCCAAAGAATGAAAATTTTTCTCTTAAAGTTTATAGTGATTCGGATTATGTGGGAAATATTGATGATCGGAAAAGTACTTCCGGATCATGTCAATTTTAGCGATTGCCTAGTTTCTTGGTTTTCAAAGAAGCAAAGCGTGTTTCTCTTTCAACGGCGGCTTCGAATATATTTCGCGGTATTTTGTTGTACACAACTTCTTTGGATGAAACAAACCTTAGCGGATTATAAATGTTCTTTTGAAAGTGTTCTATCTTTTGTGATAATATATCCGCTATAAACATTGCTCAAAATCCGGTTCATCATAACCGTACTAAACATATTGAGATTCGACATCATTTTCTAAGGGATTGTGTTTCAAAACGAAAAATTGAGATATCTTTTGTACCATCTCAAGACCAATTAGCGGACATCTTTACAAAACCGCTATCTTCCGAGACTTTTGCATCGATACGAGCTCGGTTAGGCATAATGCATATTGAATGAGGCTTATGTTTGCATTTTGCACGTTTTTAAAACTTAGGGGCGAAAAATCGGATTTTTGGTTGAAAATTCGGATTTTTTGAAAAATTGACAAACAGTGGGCTGAAAGGGTTGAGGGCAACCGGTCGCCCTCAACGTCGACCGGTCGCCCTCAACCTCGACCGGTCGCCCAAGGCTATAATTTGGATTAAAATGGTTCTGTCTTAAGCATTCGTCACTTTAACACATTTTGGCCATTTTTCGTCCCTTTTGCTTAATTCACTCAAATTTCATTCAACAATGGTTTTCATGCATCTTTTTCACAACATGGATATTATATAGCATGATCATCATCATTATAGCTCATCTTCACCGATCAAATGGTAAGAATTCTACTCCCTCTACTCATTTGGGTTGAACCCTTGAGATTTTGACTTATTTGCAAAATTCTTGATGCTAGTTTCATATGAATGTGATGAGCTTAATATTTATGATGTATTGTATGTTGTTTGAACTGAATTGGTGATGAAAATTTTTGGCTTAAATGAATTTCAAAGGCGTTATATACTTCTAATTTTATTCGACGCACGCCAAGTGTTCGACGAAATGTTTCAATGAAAAATTCATCACCTACATGATTCTCTCGATTTGATAAGTCTTATAAGTTTATAGAGATCATGTTTTATCAATCAAATGAGCTTTTGCAAATTAATTGATCAACTTTTCCCTTTTATTCGGAATTTAAGCTTCAATTTTCAAAAAGCTCGATAAATCGATAAATTTGCGCACTTTGATATGAATATATGATGTTTTTATCGTGCTAACATTCTTTTTGATGATTCCAAAGGGGGAGAAACAGGAAAAACGCTCATACGCTCAAAGAAGCGAAAATAAGCTTGCAAGAAAAGCTATAAGCTAGGGCTCTTAAAAGCCATAAGCTGTGAATATTGCTTAGTCCATTTGATGTATTGTGAACTTTTATGCTTGACTAATGATGTTTTGTGACAGGGGGAGCTTATAAGCTCATGGAATTCAAGCTTAAGTTGTGAAAGCTAAGCTTTTAGCTTTTAGTTGTTGCTTGTATACTTGTTCTTGATATGCATATTGATAGGGGGAGCTTGTGCAAAAATGATTTTGAAAAATCTTTGCTCCTATCCTTGTGTGCTTGTACTTATGATGAATCTTGCTTGGAATTGATTGTTGTCTTAAGACCGGAAAATTTGTTTTGTTTTAAAATCGACCTTCTAAAATTATTTTGGTTTGTAATTATCAAAAAGGGGGAGTTTGTTAGATAAATATTTTTATCAAGATTTTGATGATTTTGTTTTAATAAGTTTTTATACCAAAACAATGTTTTATATGTTGTCCAAATACTCCTAAATGATTTAAAATGTTTTTACTAATTTTTGGAGTATTTCTTAGAGTTTTTAATTTAATAAAAATTGGACAACACTTTTGATGGTTTTGTTTAAATTGGTTTTTACACCAAAACTATGTGTATAAATGTTGTCTAAATACTCCCAAATGATTTAAAATGTTTTTACTAATTTTTTGGAGTATTTCTTGAAGTTTATTTTTGAAAAATAATCGGACAACATTTCAAAGGGGAGGTCGACCGGTCGCCCAAAGTGGTCGACCGGTACCTGAAGATAAGAAAACTCAAAACAGAACATGCAGGCTTGAAAAAATAGGGAGGGGGACCGGTCCAGGGGAAGGCCGACCGGTCGCACCCCTGGGCGGCCGACCCCCCCCCCGTCGCACCCCCGCAACCCCTACCCGGATCGCACTATTTTTTTTAAGCGGTGAAATCTTCAACAGGGCAACCGGTCACCCTTTATGCTATTTTGTGACAAACAAAATTCCAACCGTTGTAACTGTCTGTGATGACAAGATTTGCTTTTGATTTTTGTACAATATTTCTACATCTTGTGATCTTCTTTTTGTAGACAAAAGTAAAGATAGAGGAGCCTATGTTGGGAGCCTATGTTGGTGAAGCTTCCCTATAAATAGAGGATGAATTGAAGACACAAGACACAACACATACAAGCAAAATACACAACAAGATATCTGCAAATTGTTCAAGCTTTCATTTTTACATTCTTGTTGTAATAGCCTAAATCTTTCACTTGCACATCTTTGAGGTCTAGGCTTTTTTGATTCTTGATTACACTTGCACTCAATCTTTGTATTGGTTTCATAGAGTTGTAATCTTGAATTTTGTCCATCATTCAACACAAGACATCCTTGTGAGTATTCTTGTGGTAAGAATACACTTGGGTGATTTAGGTGATAGGTGTTTGAAGAGTGTGGTACTCTTCAAAGGTGGTGAAGGAAGATTGTGGTAATCTCCTTGAAGGTGTTGTAAGAGGATTGTGGTGATCCTCAAGGTGTTGTATTAATTGTGGTAATTAATAAAATCTTTTTTTGAAATCCATCCCAGGAGATCTTTGGGGTGGTAGAGGATTAGGCCCTAGGTGGGTTGAACCTCTTTAAATCAACGAGTGTTGTTTAATTTCCGCATTTACATTCTTGTCATTTACTTGTTGATTCGAAAAAGAGGGTGATTTGTGAAAAATCGGGATAATCTATTCACCCCCCTCTAGATTATCGTAGCCACTCGGACTAACAGTCAATTCGACCTAGGCGAGGCTATACTGGTAATTTCCACATCATTTACTCCCCGATTACTTTAGTAATTTATTCTTTGAAGTGACTCGATCTGAGTCCTCGAATTGGCGACACGGAGCCGAGCTATGAATTCAAAAAGACCCTTCCATCTCAGCCGTTGAATTTGAATAGCCTTTTGATCGAAACCGTTGATTTTCCCGCCCTTCTCTCTCTATATATATAAGATGGTCTTTCAAAACCTTCACTTTTCACATTTTTTACCCCGGATCACCTCGCTGCTCAGCTCGTCCACGACCTAGGATTTTGACTTCGTGCTCCTCCACTTCACTTGACTTAGAGGTAGGTTCTCTTTCTCTCTCTACTTTAAATTTTCTTATTCTTTTATGGCGACCCCTCCTCCATCTACACAGCCCTCTAGTTCGCGATCGAACTCTGGTTCGTCCTCGAACTCGGGGTCGTCTGACTCTAGCTCGTCTTCGAGCTCTTCTAATTCTACTAGCGGGGCGACCCATATTCCCCCTTCTCAAGATAGGGTATCCCGCGAGGCCACCCCATCGGACGACCTGGAACACGTCGCCCCCTGGGCTTTACTTAGGTCCCGAGTCTCCGTTCACGATATAGGCACCATTAGAAAAAACTTCTTCATCCCCGCTTCGTACCAAATCATAATTCCTACTACTAGTGATAGGATAGACAAGCCTCCACCTCGCTGCTTAGCCTTTCACCTCGCTAGCCTCGAGGCGGGTCTTAGATTCCATTTGGCTCGCCCCGTTGCTGACATTTTAAGAGGGCTCGATGTTTGCCCCGCTCAGCTCGTCCCAAATTCCTACCATCACATCGTTGGTTTTATCATTTTAATGAAACATTCCGGCGAGGCCGCCTCGCTTTCTCACTTTGGCGAACTATATGCCATCAATTCTTCAACCACCACTACTAACTCCGGATTCTTTTACATCTCGCCTCGCACTAACCAAAATTTTTTACACCGGGTTCCTTCCTCGGTGTGGCCTTGGAAAGATAGGTTCATATTTATTCAAGCTCCTATTGAAAATCCTTGGGACCTACCTTTGGATTGGAAATTGAGCCGACCTCGCCTTCGAGGCCTGTCTCCTGTTTCTTGGGGTGCCGACTTCATTTCTATGTTGACCCAAAATTGGTATGAGGCTTGCGACCTCATTACCCAAGAGGTTCTATCCCTCGTCGGCCTTAGCCCCGCTCCTCGCCATGAAACTCTAACACTTGGTAATCTATTTCTCTTTATTTTTTCCAGTTCGCCTATCATACATATATTGATGCCTTTTGTTTACTTGTGTAGATATGGCGATCCGAGCTTCCGTACTTGACAAGGCCCTCGCCAACAACAAAGAGGCCCTACTGGCTCGCAAGCGAGCTCGCCAAGATGCTGCTGCGTCGGATTTACCGCTAGGTGTGGCCGTAGCTTCGGCCCCCATTGTGACTATAGCCGCCCCCGCCCCAGGAGGTGTGCTTTGAAGAAAGCGGCAAGGCCTCGGGTAGTAAGTCGAAGGAAAGAAAGGGAAAGCTGTGGTCGAAGGCTCTGCCCAGAAAAAGACTAAGACTCGCAAGGCTAAGAGCTCGCCTGACTCAATGGATGTCTCCCCTAGGATGCAGGCTCACGACGCAAGCGAGCCCACCGATCAAACCTTCCGGCCGTGGGACCAGGATGATGATGTGGTTGAATCGGCGAGTCTCATCTTGAGCCCAACGACTTGCGGCTCGCGAGAAGGCTCCCGAGCTTATGCCTCGAGCTCGCGAGCTCTCCATGCCTCGTGACGTTTGTTCCCAATCGGAATATCGGCTCGCGGAGCTCGGTCTCGAAACGAACCCCGGGAGGACTCCTTTGAATTATACAACTACACTACCCTTCCCGCCGATCAGTTCGCCTTGATGACCACTGAATTTACTCGCATCGAAGAGCTTGCGGCCCATGGTATCATGTCGGTATGTGGCTTCTTTTAAATTGTGCAACACTTTTGCTTCGATTTGTTTTTTTTACTTCGCTTCGCTGCCCTTTACTTCAATTTTTTCCTTTTGTAGCTCTCTGCCTTGCTTCATCAAACGGCACTTCGTGGTGCTGATTGGAGGCATCAGAAGGAAGTGTACGTCAATCAGCTGAGCAAGGTCCACGCGAAGCTCCGGACTATCGAAGCGGATAAGGTGAAAGCCATCGAAGAGGCTCGAACCGAGCTTCTCAAGGAAGTGGCCGATCTGAAAACCCAGCTTGCCTCGTCCCAAAGCGAGCTCAAAACTAGTGAGGAGCTTCACGCCAAGGAGGTGGCAGATTCTTTCGAGAGAGGTCGGAAACGAGGGCTCGAAGAATACCCCTCCTCTTGAAGAGTATAAGGCTTCGTTAGCCTCGTCTCGCCTCGCTGGAGTTCAATCTTTCCTTCAATCCTCCTCTTGCGAGAAGCTCGTAGCCGAACGAGCCGTGGTGTACCTTTTCGACGGCTTCGAGTGATGCCGCGAGCAGGGGATTAAAGGGAGCCTTCAAGGCCGATTTCGACCCCAAGAAGCTTAACCCCTTCGAGAAGGACGAGCCGAAGGCAGACATCACTGAAGGCGAAGGCGAGGTTGGTAGCTCGCGTGATGTAGAAATCATCGACGAGGTGGATGAGGTTGATGAGTTCACCGAGCTCGTGAAACCTCTTTTAGCATCGTAGGGATCATTCATGTAAATTATTAACGAAGTATTGAACTTGATGTATTTTCATTGACAATCTCATCGCCTCTTAATGTACTTTTGAGTTTACTTCGCTTTTGGTGTATTGCTTTTACCTTACCTCGCTTGTGTGTCATTTCGATGTACTGTACTTCGTTTTTATATGTTGCATGCTCTTTACCTCGCTTCACCCCTTTTTTTTTTTTTTTTAATCATCCCTTGGGTCCTAGGCTTCTTCGCGAGGCCAAGCCCCGTGGCGAGGCTAGGTCCCTGCGCGAGCCTAGGTCCCTTGCTTAGGACCATTGCAAACTTTGCCAGCCTAAAAAGATGCTTATGGCCTAGATCCCTCGTGGGGTCGTCTTGGGCCTGTTAGCCTTTTAGGGGCTTATCTTGCGAGCCCAGTCCCTTTGTTGGGACCATTGTGGGCTTTGCCCCCTAAAAGAGAGCTTATGGCCTAGACCCTTCGTGGGATCGTCTTGGGCCTCGCTAGCCTTTTAGGGGCTTAACTTGCGAGCCCAGGTCCCTTTGTTGGGACCATTGTGGGCTTTGCCCGACCTAAAAGGGAGCTTATGGCCTAGATCCTTCGTGGGATCGTCTTGGGCCTACTAGCCTTTTAGGGGCTTAATTTGCGAGCCAGGTCACTTTGTTGGGACCATTGTGGGTTTTGCCCACCTAAAAGGGAGCTTATGGCCTAGATCCTTCGTGGGATCGTCTTGGGCTGCTAGCCTTTTAGGGGGGGCTTAATTTGCAGCGTAGGTCCCTTTGTTGGGACCATTGTGGGTTTTGCCACCTAAAAAGGGGAGCTTATGGCCTAGATCCTTCGTGGGATCATCTTGGGCCTGCTAGCCTTTTAGGGGGCTTCATTTGAGCCTAGGTCCCTTTGTTGGGACCATTGTGGGCTTTGCCCGACCTAAAAGGGAGCTTATGGCCTAGACCCTTCGTGGGATCGTCTTGGGCCTGCTAGCCTTTTAGGGGGCTTAACTTGCGAGCCTAGGTCTCTTTGTTGGGACCATTGTGGGCTTTGCCAGCCTAAAAGGGAGCTTATGGCCTAGATCCTTCGTGGGATCGTCTAGGGCCTGCTAGCCTTTTAGGAGGCTTATCTTGAGTGGTTCGCTTACGACCCTGAAATACAAAGCAGATTTGTGCAAAAAGGTAAACATTGCAAGTGAAATTCCGTCTTCTTTCATTGATGAGAGTTTTTAACATAAGCCTTCAATGCCTCCAAAATTAAGCTAAATACATGAAATAGATTTTTAAGTATAGAACCTCCTTAGGTTATGAATGTTCCAAGGCCTCGGGAGCTCCTTTCCTTGCATGTTTTCTAGTCTGTATGTTCCCCTCTTCAGCACTTCAATTACCTGAAAAGGTCCTTCCCAATTTGCCTCCAGCTTTCCCACATGTTTGGAAACTTCCACTTTTTTGAGCACTAGATCCCCTACTTGAAAGCTTCGGTCCTGAACCCTTTTGTTGTATGCATTTTTCATCCTTCCCTTAGCTGCTTGGATCTGAATAAACGCTTTATCTCGCTTTTCTTGAATGAGCTCGAGCTCGAGTTCTCTAGCTTCACTATTGCTCTCGGGCTCGTACCGAGCGACCCGAAGTGAAGTTTCTCCAATTTCCACCGGCACGATCGCTTCCGACCCGTACACTAAACTGAAAGGCGTATCTCCCATCGAAGTCCATGGGGTCGTTCGATATGCCCAAAGGACTCCAGGCAACTCGTCCACCCAATACGACTTCGCTTCCTCTAGCCTCGTTTTTAGGTGTTGTAGAATAATTCTATTTGCGACCTCGATCTGTCCATTTTTGAGGGTTTCCCATTTGTAAAAATTTTGCTTGACTTTATATTCTTCACACCACTCCCTAACCTTCTTTCCTTGAAATTGAGTGCCATTATCGATATTAAGATTAAGGCGCCCCATACCTACATGCGATATTTTTCCACAAAAAATTCATGACTTCGGTTTCTGTTATCTTGGCCACTGCCTCGGCCTCAATCCACTTAGAAAAGTACTCCACTGCCACAATGATGAATTTCTTCTGAGCCCTAGCCACTGGAAATGGACCCAAAATATCGATTCCCCATTTATAAAAAGGACAAGCAATGGGGATTGTTTCCAACTGGGTCACTGGCTGATGCGTTAGGTTCGCGTGGAACTGACACTTCGCACATTTTTAACAAACTCCATTGTATCCTTTGCTAAAGTCGGCCAAAAGTAACCTTGCCGGATCACCTTCTGGGCGAGTGCCTTACCTCCTGAGTGCTTACCACATTTGCCCTCATGAATCTCCCTCATTACATACATCGCCCTTTCCGGTTCGAGGCACTTTAGCAATTGTCCTCCTACCGATCTTTTATACATCTCATTGTCTATCATTAGGAACCGGGACGCTCTAACTTGGACCCTTCTAGCTTTTATCGGGTCCAACGGTAAAGCTCCCTTTTCTAGGAAATTTTTCAAGTCTTCCATCCAATCGATTGGGGTATCAATTGCACAAATCAGCGCCTCGCTTGGATACTGCTCGATGGGACCTTCCTCCGCTAGCGAGTCCGGCTGCGTCGCCACCAACACGATCACCTTCCTCGAGCTATTCCCATTTACTGCACTTGCGAAGCGAGCTAGAGCATCGGCTCGCTCATTTTCATTTCTTGGGATCTGCTGTAGCTGAAAAAATTCGAACTTTTCCATCAACCGCTTCGCTTTCTCCAAATAATTAGCCATTGATCGATCCTTGGCTTCAAACGAACCTTCAACTTGCATTGTCACCAACTAGGAGTCAGTGTAAGCTATCAACTTCTTCATATTGCACTTCTGCGCCATTTTTAATCCTGCCAACAGAGCTTCGTATTCGGCCTCGTTGTTTGTCACCTTGAATTCGAGGTGAAGTGCCACTTCCACCTCGAATGAATTAGGCTTCTGCAACAAGATCCCGGCTCCGCCTCCAGTAGCCACTGCCGACCCATCCACATGCAGTAGCCATGTCACTTCCTCTTTTTGAGCTTCAATTTCCGACCCACTTGCTTTGTTAACGAAGTCAGCCAGGACTTGAGCCTTCACCGCCATTTTACTTTGATATTTAATATCAAATTCCCCCAATTCCACGGACCATTTCACTAGGCGACCTGACAGCTCCGATTTTTCTAACACTTGTCTCAGTGGTTGATTTGTGAGGACAATAATCTGATGAGATTGGAAGTAAGGTCGCAATTTCCTAGCTGATACTACCAAGGCTAGAGCCAGCTTTTCGGTCTCTAGATACCTCTCTTTAGCTCCCTGCAACAACTTGCTCACGTAGTAAACTGGGCGATGAACTCACTTTTCGTCTCGCACCAACACCGAGCTCACGGCTCGCTTCGAAACGGCTAGGTATAAAAATAGAGCCTCTCATTTTTTAGGTTTGGACAGTAAAGGTGGAGACATAAGGTATCCTTTCAAATCTTCAAACGCCTTCTCACATTCGTCCGTCCATTGAAAATTCTTCATGTTTCTCAAAGTGTTGAAAAAAGGAAGGTTGCGATCAACTGACCTCGAAATGAACCTGTTCAACGAGACAATTTTCCCTGTGAGCTGTTGTACTTCATTGACCGTTCTAGGTAAACTCATTTCCATTATAGCTTTTATCTTCTCTGGGTTCGCTTCGATCCCCCTCTCATGCACCATGAAGCCCAAAAATTTTCCACCTCGCACTCCGAAGGTGCACTTCGCCGGATTCAATTTCATACCATAGGCTCGCATTATTTTGAAAGCCTCCCTCAAATGCTCAAGGTGATCCTCTTCCACCACACTTTTTACCAACATATCATCAACATACACTTCCATTGATTTGCCAATTTTCTCTCTAAACATGAGGTTGACTAACCTCTGATAAGTAGCTCCCGCGTTCTTTAGCCCAAACGGCATTACCATGTAACAATAAACTCCGTTCTCCATCACAAATGAGGTCTTATCCCTGTCTTCCTCCGCCATAAAAATTTGGTGATATCCTTGGTAAGCATCCATCATGCTAAGCAAGGCACATCCTGCCGTGGAGTCCACCAAGAGGTCGATCGAGGTAGGGGTAGGGATCCTTGGGGGCATGCCTTATTCAGATCCGTGAAGTCTGTGCACATCCTCCATTTGTTGTTAGCCTTGGGCACTACAACTACATTTGATAACCACTCAGTGAACTGAATTTCCACATATCCCACTTCCAATAATTTGTTCACCTCGTTTTCTATAATTTTGTTTCTTTCGCTTCCAAATCTTCGCTTTTTTGCTTCACCTGGCCTCGCTAACGGATCCACATTCAGTCGGTGAACCATCACCTGGTCTATGCCTTGGAAATCGAGAAGGTTTCCAAGCAAAAATGTCCACATTCTCCTAAGAAATTGAATCATCATCACTTAGCTTCGAGTCCATTTGCGACCCTATCTTAGTGAACTTATCCGGTCGCTGGCTCAAGCTCAATCACTTTGTCTTGCTCCGTTGGCTCAACCCTATACTCCGCCATTGTCCTAGCTTTTTAACCTTCTACTTTTCTTTTTACTCGGCCCTTCTTAGCGTGTTATTTGCTTTATAGTTCTCACTTCTCTCCCTTCCTTCTTTTTTTTTAGGGAAACGTTATAGCATTCTCTAGCCGTCTTACGATCGCCTCGTCTTCGCCTATCCCTCTGCTTTGTAGGGGAACTTCATCTTCAAATGATAAGTGGACACCTGACTTGAAATTGATTCGATCAGGGTCACCCCATGATCACATTATAAGCAAATGGGCGTCTACTACCGTGTACTTGATCATGATTGTCTTTCGGCACGGCGCTTCGCCTAGCGAGATGGGGAGATCAATGGTTCCTGGGGAACCACTTTGCTTCCTCAAACAAACCCCATCGGCGGAGTGTCAACGGGGACGTAAAGCGATTACATCTAGTTCCATCTTCCTCAACACATGCATAAATAATATATCCGTCGAGCTCCCATTGTCCACCAAGACTTTTTGTACGGCGAAGTTGGCGATATCCATCGTGATTACCATCGGGTCGTTTTGGCCTGCCTCGACCCCTGCGAGGTCACGACCATCGAACGTAATAGAGCTAGAGTTTTGGACGCTCATAACCTTCAGTTTTCTCTTAGAATCATGGGTGAGGTTACGCGCATGCTTCCTTCTCGCACTCTGTGAATCACCTCCACTAGGACCTCCTGCTATCATATGTATAACCCCCCTACGAGGCAAGTTATCTTCTTCCTGATTTTGCCTAGGCCTAGAGCGTTCCCTCGGGCGTTCTTGCCTATGTCCAGCCTCATGGCGACCTCTCGACCGATTTCGTGACTTGCGAGCCGGTGATCTTTGCCTAGGGTCTCGGTTAGGTCCTCCACCTCGTTCTTCTTTCAAAACAAAATTTTGTAAGTAACCTTGCTGGATGAGCCTTTCAATCTCATCTCGCAATTGAATGCCGTCCTCAGTGTCGTGGCCATGGTCCTTGTGGAAGCGACAATATTTGTCCATGTTTCTTCGACTCGAGGTCGTCTTCATCTTTTTTGGCCACCTTAGCATATCAGTTCGCTCTATGGCCATTAGAGCGTGACTTCGGGGCACATTCAACAGAGTATATCTATTGTGCCTCGCTGTCCTGGGACGATCTTGATCTGGACCTCGGTCTAGGCCTCTCTCGGCCCTAAACCGAAGCCTCTCTCTAAGATCCCTCCCCTCGCGTGGAGCCCGAGCCACTTGGGACCAACTCCTGGTCTTTCAGGGCATTCATCTCTTCCTCTTGTATGTACTTTTGGGTCACTTCCATTAATGCTCCTTATCGACGTGGGCGGTTTCGCGAGCGCCGATGCTAATGATCCTTTTGCAATCGAGGATAAGGATATTAGTCATCATATCGATTCGCATATCTTTCACCTCAATGCTTCATCATTAAACCGATTTATGAATTCTCGGCGACTCTTTTACCCCGCCTTATAGTGAACAAATGTGAAGTGACCTTCGAGCTTGCTTTTGGCTTAATCTGGTATAAGAACTTCCGAGCCAGTTGTTCGTAAGAAACCACGGTTCCCCTAGGTAATCCCATGAACCATTCTTGCGCCTTTCCATTCAGCGTTGTGATGAATATTCTAGCATTCATGGCATCCGACTGCCCATACAATTGCATCACATGGTCGAAAACGGTGAGATGTTCCTGAGGGTCCCTGTTCCCATCATATTTCGGGAGATCAGGAAGCTTGAAGTTCGGTGTGACCACCTCGGCTAGGATCTCGGGAGAAAATGGAGATCCATTTTTCTGCAAAGCGGATGTTATAGCTCCCCTCCGCCTCAAATCATCCAGTTGTCGAGTAACATGCTCGATTTGTTCACTCGATTCGTGTATGTCCGTGGCTTGTTGGTAGTTCGCCCACCGACCCTCCAGTCGCCTCTTTGGTGGCTTTGACGGCTTGGCTAGCCACCTCTTCCAAATCAACTAGTACTTCGTTTCGCTTTTCCATATTCCCCCCTTCCACTGGGGGATCTTGGGGAGGTGCCTCCATAGCATTCTTGCCCTTTCTTTCCCAATTCTTAGACAACATTTGCATAGAAAATACAAGTGTAGGCAAGTAATAGGAGATATCAAAAAGAGCTTATGCTATAAGAGATAATAAGCCACATAAGTCTAATAAAATGCTCAAGAGTTTTAGAAAATCATGTAAGGTCTCTTTTAAAAATTTTGAAACTCATAAATATATAAGAGACCTATATTAAAAATAAATACTTGAAGACTCATTTTGCAAATAAGACACAATTAAAAACATGCATAAAAGAAAATAAAATGCATATATAAATGGGGAGATACGGTTTACCAATTTCGCCGTTTCCATGGGTTGTGTCTTTCCCATTGTTGATAATATCTTCCCATTGAGAAGTCACTTTGTTGATGATGACTTCTTTGATTACTCCATTTCCAAGGTTGGTTACCTTCCCATTGTTGATGGTTTCTTCTTCTTTGAAAATCATCTTGTTGATGATGTCTTTGCCATTTCCAAGGATTGTGTTCTTCCCATTTTTGATTATACGCTCTTCTTGGAAATTGACTTTGTTGAGAATAGTTTCTCCTTCTTTGATCAAATGAAGCGGTCATTTGATGTCTTCTTAGCGGTATGAGTTTTTCGATCATTCTTTTTTGGGTACCTAATATGACATTATTTTGTGGTACCCTCATGTGTTTGGGTCCTTTGGGATTAGTTTTGAGACTTTTAGGTCTCCAACAATAATTAGAGCTATTTCTAGCTCGACAAAAATTAAGCCGTATGACCCTTTTTACCACAATAAAAACATGTAATAATTCTAGGAGCATAATGACCAACATGCATAGTGACTTGATCCTTTTTCATATGATTAACAACATTAGGCTTATGATCAAGTCTTT
This sequence comes from Rehmannia glutinosa, assembly GCA_016081115.2. NCBI lineage: Eukaryota > Viridiplantae > Streptophyta > Magnoliopsida > Lamiales > Orobanchaceae > Rehmannia > Rehmannia glutinosa. The sequence continues at coordinate 15,782,513 of CM071925.1, forward strand.
TATCACAATTATGAATATCAATAATGTTGGACATTTTATTGGTACTCAAGTTGGATTTTAATAAATCCTTTTTCATGCAATCAATATTCTCAACAAGAGTACTATTTTCTTTTTCAAGGTTTCTAACCTTGTCAAGAGTGGTGGTGTGAGCACATGATAGTGATTCATAGGAAGTAAATAAACTATCCTTATCATTATTCTAAATATTGAATTCCTTTTTCAAATTTTTGTATTTAACAAGTAAGCTTTGGAATTCATTTTGAAGTTCATCATAATCATTTTGCAAATCACTATAATCATTTTGAATGACAATATCATAGGAAGTAGAGGGTTTAAGACATACCTCATTTTCTTCATTGATGCCCATAAAACAATATTCTACTTCTTCATAGTTGGAAGTTGTAGAAGGTTTGTTCCTTAGATTTGAGCTTGTATGACCTTGAGAAGTAGATGCTTTTGTTTGACTCCTTTCATTTGCAAATACTCCATAGATGGCTTCTAATTTTTGCCATACTTCATGTGCCGACTTTATTCCTACAATATGTTCATATTCTAAATTAGTAAGTGAACAATACAAAATATTTAAAGCCTTACCGTTTAAGGAGATGATTTTCTTCTCTTCATCATTGAGCTTTTTGAAGCCTTTTGAGGTGTGTGGTGTATCTTTCGTCGGAATTGATTCTCCATTAATGACGGTGTTCCAAATGTCGAACCCGCAACCTTGTAGATAGCATTCCATTCTTTCTTTCCAAAAATTAAAATTCTTAGAATCAAATAGTGGTGGCTTGGTGGTGGAGGTGCCGGATGGATGAGCTTCGTTCGTAGCCGTCGATCATTTCTCTTCACTCGCGATGTGAAACGAGCTTGCCAAAGAGTTTGGCTTTGATACCACTTGTAAGTCCAAGCGGCTACGATAATCTAGAGGGGGGGTGAATAGATTATCTCCATCTTTTCGATTTAGCCCTCTTTTTACAACCGAATGTTCAAACACAATAATAAAGGTGCGGAATGTAAACAACACACGTCAATTTAAAGAGGTTCAACCCACCTAGGGCCTAATCCTCTACCACCCCAGTATATCCGGGATGGATTTCAAAAAGAAAAAGAATTTTATTAATTACCAAAATTAATACAAATTCAACTTACAACACCTTGAAGAGCACCACACTCTTCTTCAACACCACCTTTGAGATTATCACAATCTCTTCTTGAAGATTACCACAATCTCCAACGGCACCTTGTGAAGATTACCACAATCTTCAACCTTGAAGAATACCAAATTCTTCAACACCTCAATAAGAAGATCACCACAATCTTCTTGCACCTATCACCTAGATCATCCAAGTGTGTTCTTACCACAAGAACACTCACAAGGATATCTTGTGTTTGAATGATAACCAAAAATCAAGATTACAACTCAATAATGAATAATACAATTTGAGTGCAAAGTGTAATCAAGAATAGCCTAGACCTCAAAGATGTGAAAGTGATAAGCTAGGCAAATTTACAACAAGAATAATAACAATGAAAGACCAAGTATTTGCTTGAAGTGTATCTTGTTGTGTTATATCTCAATAGTTGTGTTGGTTGCTCCAAAACGTCCTCTATTTATAGGAGATGATTGATCAAGCATAGGCTCCTCTTGGGGATTGAAAATCTACAGAAAAATACAATTAAAATCAAGAATAAAGCTGTTACAAATCAATCCCACAATTTAAGGAAATGTGTCTGCTGTCAAACGGTCATATTTTTGCTGTCAATACACAGGGCGACCGGTCGCACAAAAATAAGAGAAATAAGAATACTTTGAAAAATTCAACAGGGCGACCGGTCGACGTAGGCTTCGACCGGTCGACCCCTGTCTCAACCGGTCCCCCTAATCAAAAACGAAGAGGTTTTTGTTCTGTTTCAAAAAGAAACTTGCAGGTACCGGTCGACGCCCAGGGCGACCGGTCGACCTGCTTGTTTTTGCTTCCGTCTCATTTTCTGTTTCTAAAAACATCTGTCACGGGTTGCCCTATAGGGCGCCCGGTCGACCACGAGACAGAAATGTTGTCCAATTTTTGTCGAAAATAAAACTCAAGAAATACTCCGAAAATTTAGTAAAAACATTTTAAACCAATCGGGAGTATTAGACAACATTTAGAAATCTTGTTTTTAGGAGTAAAACCCTATTGACATAAAATCATTAAAAGTGTTGTCCATTATTATCAAAAATAAACTTGAGGAAATACTCCAGAAAATATTAAAACCATTTTAGATCATTTAGGAGTATTTGGACAACCTTTAAAAACATTGTTTTGGTGACAAAATAAAACCATCAAAATTAAGATAAAAACCTGTATCAAACAATCTCCCCCTTTTTGATGATTACAAACCAAAACAATTTTTACTGATTTTAAGAGAGCAATTTTAGAAATGATTTTCCGGTAAAAACATTTGACCGTTTGGAAGCAACCAAAATTTCCAAAAATATTAAAGCAACCAAGTAGGGAGTAAATATATTCAATAATAAGCACAAGCTCCCCCTATCAACAAGCATATCAAGAATAAAGTAAAAGCAATTTTCCATAAGCTAAAAGCTTTAGCTTTTACAATTTGTTCAAGAGCTTATAAGCTCCTCCTGTCACAAAACATCATTAAACAATTATATAAGTCCATCAAGCAACAATTGGACTAAAAACAAATCACAACTTATGGCTTTTATGAGCCATAGCTTATAGATTTTATGACAAGCTTTTATTAGCTTCTTTGAGCTAATGAGCCAATATCCTGTTTTTCTCCCCCTTTGGAATCATCAAAAAGAATGTTAGGATGGTGAAAACACCATACAATAATATCAAAGCGCGCCAAAGGGACGGTTTAAAAACCGTTGAACAATTAAAGCATAATAATCCAAGGAAAATAGGAGAATTGAAACATAAGAGATCCATAAGCTCATTAGTAAGCTAAAAACATGATTTCAAAAAGATTTTAAGACATTTTGAAGCAAGAGAATCATGTAGAAGTTGAAAGTTTTATAGCGACATTTCAACAAACACCTTGTGTGCGTGAAAAATAAAAGCCTTTGCATATAGTCCTTGTAAAAGTTTCAAGCCAAAAATTTTCATATCATCAACCAACCTCATTCCAAAGCTCAAAAAGATCATATGCACCATATGCAACAATATGTTCATCAAATAAGAAGCTCAAAGTAGATTCTCAAGGGTTCAACCCAATTGAGATAAGCTAAGAATGATCAAGGCATTACAAATGCCAAAAATTAGAGCATCCAACAAGTAATAAGTCATGCTTTAAACAATACATGTATCAAATGTCCCAACATATCCATCTAAGCATAAGGATCAAAGCATTAAGAGAAGCACTTTTACCATCAAGTACTTCATACCAATATTCAAACCATGCCATAAGAGTATTTTTACCATCAAATACTCCATCAAAATAATGATCATCCACAAGTTATTATCAACTTGCAATTATAACCCTTTTAAGAAAAACAAGCAAATATCATTAGTACAAAGGAGTTTTACAAAAGTTTATAAAAATACAAAGCATCATTAATGAAAATGCTAGAAAGTAAAGGGGGTGGGGATATCATTCCTCATCCAGGAGAAGCAAGTTAGGAATAAGGCCCTTGATGAATTTCTTCAATTTTAGATAGACTTTTTCAAGCTAGAGTTTTCCTTTTTCACAACCCGGAGCTCTTTTCTAAGAGAGGCCACATCTCTAAATGTTTCTCTTTCCACTTTGGCCATTCTCTCTTTGAGATTTAGATCTTCAACATCCGACTCGTTTTCATCTCCTTCCTCCCTAATATCTTGTTCATTTCCCACATTCTCTTCTTCATTTTCCTCTTCATTCCCCACATTCTCTTCTTCATTATCTCTTTGTTCTTCAAACTCACCTCTTCCAATATTTTCAACCTCATTGTCATTAAAGAAATCATCTCGAGGTTGTTGTTGATGTCGGGCACGTCCCCTAGCGGCTTTGGTAGGAACCCGTGGTAAATGTCGTCGCATTCTTACCATTTGTAGAATGTTGTCATTGTCAAAATCATTGTGACGAATTTCAGTATTCATTTCATTTTCCGGGTATCCCGATAAATATAGGAGACGGCAAATCAAATTACCCAAGGTATATTTTTTCTTGGTAAGCTTTCTAGATTCCAACAAGCAATACACAAAGATTGCCCCATAATTTACTCTTTCTCCTTGAACAATCTTATAGGTGAGAAAGAGTTCGAGATTACTTGGAAGTTTTACTTCCTTTCCACAAACACAATAGGAGCAAATGATAGATATAATCCGATAATTTGGCGGCATTGCCGAGTATGTCACTTCGGGATATACTCTAGAAAGGTTTTCACATCATCTAGTGAAACACCAAAAATGTTATCATCCCAATGAGCGCAATCCACATTGACCACTCCATCATTTTGCACGTTAAAGTGATTACAAATATCGCCAATGTCCATGAGAAATGCCTACCATTAACAAAAGTGTGAAGTTCCAACGGAGTATCTACCGTGGCATCAACAATCCACATATTTGCATAAAAAAGTCTTATAAGCTCGTCATCATAATGCAAACACGGATTATCCCAAAGTGAAACCCATCCTTGAATTTCAAAATAAGCTCTAATATCAGGAAATTCATCATGAAATGCTTGAAAACAAACCATACGAGTGCACGCAATTTTCTTATCATTCAATCCAATATTCTCATAATGTTCCTCCGCAAGTTTATTTAAAAATCGAAATCTATTAGCTCTAGATGGAGGCTCGTAGAGGAGTGGTAACTTACTAGAGTCCCAATGAATGCTCGATTTTGAAACCTCGGCTCTTAATTCGACAATCTCCTCTTCCGTAGTCGATTTTGATAGTCTCCTTGTAGAATATCATCTTGTTGGGGATTGGAAGAAGATTCTCCCCTTTGCCTCCTTCTCCTCTTTTGAGGATTTCGTTCGGTAGAATTTCTAGGAGGAGCCATATATGTGTAAGATTCTTGTGAAAATAAGAAGATTAGCAACAAGAATCGTGAAAAATGATGAAGAATTGAGGAATATAAGAAAAGGGAAAGAAATTTCATTAAGGGTTTGAGAAAAATTTTCTCTTGTTTGAAACGAAGAACATAACGTATTTAATCGATGATTTTGCCTTTGGGCGGGTCGAGGTAGGGTGCGACCGGTCGAGTGCGGGCGGCCGTCGCCGCCCCGCTTTGACCGTGGCCCCAAAGTCAGTGCAATTTTTTTCTTTCTGAGAATTTTCAAAATTCGATTTTTCACCCCAAAAGTTTTAAAACTTTGCAAAAAGATAATTTTGGACAAAGTCCGACAAATACGGGTTTCAAAAAACATAAATTTGAGAAGATCGAGACTTAGCGAGTAGTGCCCTTTTAAGACAAATTTGCAAAATCATTTAGGAGCACTTAAGGGGTTAAAGTGAAATATCTTGAAAGATATGTGCATAAGCATAATATCGAGTTTAAAGGGAAATACGAGTAGACATACCTCGATAGTTTAAGAAGCTTGATGACGTAATAGCCAATGAGTATGAATTATGTATCCTACACAATTCTTAGACAACATTTGCATAGAAAATACAAGTGTAGGCAAGTAATAGGAGATATCAAAAAGAGCTTATGCTATAAGAGATAATAAGCCACATAAGTCTAATAAAATGCTCAAGAGTTTTAGAAAATCATGTAAGGTCTCTTTTAAAAATTTTGAAACTCATAAATATATAAGAGACCTATATTAAAAATAAATACTTGAAGACTCATTTTGCAAATAAGACACAATTAAAAACATGCATAAAAGAAAATAAAATGCATATATAAATGGGGAGATACGGTTTACCAATTTCGCCGTTTCCATGGGTTGTGTCTTTCCCATTGTTGATAATATCTTCCCATTGAGAAGTCACTTTGTTGATGATGACTTCTTTGATTACTCCATTTCCAAGGTTGGTTACCTTCCCATTGTTGATGGTTTCTTCTTCTTTGAAAATCATCTTGTTGATGATGTCTTTGCCATTTCCAAGGATTGTGTTCTTCCCATTTTTGATTATACGCTCTTCTTGGAAATTGACTTTGTTGAGAATAGTTTCTCCTTCTTTGATCAAATGAAACGGTCATTTGATGTCTTCTTGGCGGTATGAGTTTTTTTCGATCATTCTTTCGTCGGGTACCTAATATGACATTATTTTGTGGTACCCTCATGTGTTTGGGTCCTTTGGGATTAGTTTTGAGACTTTTAGGTCTCCAACAATAATTAGAGCTATTTCTAGCTCGACAAAAATTAGCCGTATGACCCTTTTTACCACAATAAAAACATGTAATAATTCTAGGAGCATAATGACCAACATGCATAGTGACTTGATCCTTTTTCATATGATTAACAACATTAGGCTTATGATCAAGTCTTTTATCACAATTATGAATATCAATAATGTTGGACATTTTATTGGTACTCAAGTTGGATTTTAATAAATCCTTTTTCATGCAATCAATATTCTCAACAAGAGTACTATTTTCTTTTTCAAGGTTTCTAACCTTGTCAAGAGTGGTGGTGTGAGCACATGATAGTGATTCATAGGAAGTAAATAAACTATCCTTATCATTATTCTAAATATTGAATTCCTTTTTCAAATTTTTGTATTTAACAAGTAAGCTTTGGAATTCATTTTGAAGTTCATCATAATCATTTTGCAAATCACTATAATCATTTTGAATGACAATATCATAGGAAGTAGAGGGTTTAAGACATACCTCATTTTCTTCATTGATGCCCATAAAACAATATTCTACTTCTTCATAGTTGGAAGTTGTAGAAGGTTTGTTCCTTAGATTTGAGCTTGTATGACCTTGAGAAGTAGATGCTTTTGTTTGACTCCTTTCATTTGCAAATACTCCATAGATGGCTTCTAATTTTTGCCATACTTCATGTGCCGACTTTATTCCTACAATATGTTCATATTCTAAATTAGTAAGTGAACAATACAAAATATTTAAAGCCTTACCGTTTAAGGAGATGATTTTCTTCTCTTCATCATTGAGCTTTTTGAAGCCTTTTGAGGTGTGTGGTGTATCTTTCGTCGGAATTGATTCTCCATTAATGACGGTGTTCCAAATGTCGAACCCGCAACCTTGTAGATAGCATTCCATTCTTTCTTTCCAAAAATTAAAATTCTTAGAATCAAATAGTGGTGGCTTGGTGGTGGAGGTGCCGGATGGATGAGCTTCGTTCGTAGCCGTCGATCGTTTCTCTTCACTCGCGATGTGAAACGAGCTTGCCAAAGAGTTTGGCTTTGATACCACTTGTAAGTCCAAGCGGCTACGATAATCAGAGGGGGTGAATAGATTATCTCCATCTTTCGATTTAGCCCTCTTTTTAAAACCGAATGTTCAAACACACTGATAATAAAGGTGCGGAATGTAAACAACACACGTCAATTTAAAGAGGTTCAACCCACCAGGGCCTAATCCTCTACCACCCCAAAGATATCAGGGATGGATTTCAAAAAGAAAAAGAATTTTATTAATTACCAAAATTAATACAAATTCAACTTACAACACCTTGAAGAGCACCACACTCTTCTTCAACACCACCTTTGAGATTATCACAATCTCTTCTTGAAGATTACCACAATCTCCAACGGCACTTGTGAAGATTACCACAATCTTCAACCTTGAAGAATACCAAATTCTTCAACACCTCAATAAGAAGATCACCACAATCTTCTTGCACCTATCACCTAGATCATCCAAGTGTGTTCTTACCACAAGAACACTCACAAGGATATCTTGTGTTTGAATGATAACCAAAAAATCAAGATTACAACTCAATAATGAATAATACAATTTGAGTGCAAAGTGTAATCAAGAATAGCCTAGACCTCAAAGATGTGAAAGTGATAAGCTAGGCAAATTTACAACAAGAATAATAACAATGAAAGACCAAGTATTTGCTTGAAGTGTATCTTGTTGTGTTATATCTCAATAGTTGTGTTGGTTGCTCCAAAACGTCCTCTATTTATAGGAGATGATTGATCAAGCATAGGCTCTCTTGGGGATTGAAAATCTCTGAGAAAAATACAATTAAAATCAAGAATAAAGTCATTACAAATCAATCCCACAATTTAAGGAAATGTGTCTGCTGTCAAACGGTCATATTTTTTTTGTCAATACACGAGCAGGCGGCCGTGCACGAGAAATAAGAGAAATAAGAATACTTTGAAAAATTCAACAGGCGGCCGGTCGACGAGGCTTCGACCGGTCGACCCCCTCAATCTCAATCGGTCCCCCTAATCAAAAACGAAGAGGTTTTGTTCATTTCAAAAAGAAACTTGCAGTGTCTAGGTCGGCCGCCATTGGCGGCCGGCCGACCGGGACGGTCGGCCTTGCGGCGACTTGGGTCGACCTGCTTGTTTTTTTCCGTCTCATCTTTCTGTTTCTAAAAACATCTTGAGTGTACGGGTTGCCTATAGAGGATTTACCAGGTCGATCACGAGACGTAAATGTTGTCCAATTTTATTGTCGAAAATAAAACTCAAGAAATATTCCGAAAATTTAGTAAAAACATTTTAAACCAATCGGGAGTATTAGACAACATTTAGAAATCTTGTTTTTAGGAGTAAAACCCCATTGACATAAAATCATTAAAAGTGTTGTCCATTATTATCAAAAATAAACTTGAGGAAATACTCCGGAAAATATTAAAACCATTTTAGATCATTTAGGAGTATTTGGACAACCTTTAAAAACATTGTTTTGGTGACAAAATAAAATCATCAAAATTAAGATAAAAACATGTATCAAACACGGGACCCATATAAAAAAGCCGCGGATCCTGAGGGTATTTTGGTAATTTCGCGAGGCGAGGTCAAGATGGTCAATTCAACCTAGGCGAGGCTATACTGGTAATTTCCACATCAGAACTGTTTAGTTTTTGTTTGGAAATAAGAATTTCTTCATTGCTTGTATTGCAGTCTTGTCAGTGTTATCTAGTCAGACTTATCAAATATCGCTGAGAAACTCCATTTGGTTTAGACAAAAACTTGCGTGAGACGGTCTCACGGATTTAGATCCGTGAGACGGAGCTCTTACACAAAGTTTTAAAGATTTTTTTTTTTAGATTTTATTTTTCTTAGGGTTTATAATTGTTTTTTTAGGGTTTATTTTGTTTCTTGGGTTTATTCTTCATGGTTCATGTTTTTAGGGTTTATTTTTGTTTCTTCATGATTTATTATTATTTTTAAATTTATTTTCATGGTTCATGTTCTCAAGACGGAGCCCTTAGGAGGTCCGTCTCACGGATTTAGATCCGTGAGACCGTCTCACAAGAGACTTGCTCTTTGGTTTAATGTTCAAATTTGGTTTCAGTTGAATTTTTTATTTTGATAAATTTTCATATAAAACTAAAATTATATTTAAATTAGTTATGTTTCTGCAGATTATATATAGGTTTAGATATAAAATTAATTATTTTATGAAAATATGTAAATATGTTTGAAAATGAACTAAAATAATTAGTAGGTTTCATATAACTTTAAAAATAAAATAAATAATATTACTAATAAAAATGAGAGAAATAAAGTATTATCTCATTTTCAGATAACATAGAATGATTCTTCCTGGAAATAAATACGAAACGAGTTGTATTCCTCCATCCAATTACCTATTTAAAAAGCCAACTTAATATCCTGAAAGATCAATTTTAAAACTGAATATATCACTATTGTTCCAACAACAAAAGTGTAGCTAAAAGCCTAAAATGATTTACTAATCCATAAAAAGGGGTGGCCCACCCCCGCCGCGGGTTGACCCATCTCAACCCGCGGCCCAAACGGGTTGGTCGTTTAGGGCCCGCCTCTTGGCGCCATTAAATCCTCAACCCATCTCCTACGTTTGTTGGAGGCGGGCGGGCCACCAATTTCAGCCAGGCGCAACCATTTTGACATAATTTCTATTAATGCTCACAACAATGCAACTATGGAATCAAGTCAATGTAAAGTAAAAGCAGAATAGAATTTTGGATTTGCACTTACAAATAGCATATGGACATAGGGAATTGGATCTTCAATTTCAAAAATATTACCACATGTTTTTTTTAACTATTATCACTTGTCTTATTAAAATCCATAATTTTATATTGAAATTGAAAATTAATATGATGATATTTATACACGTGATATTCACCCATGGAAAACCCATGATATGTAGAGAATAATAATGCGTTTGATTGTGTTTCCATTGAAAAATATATGATTTATGGCGTCAAAAAAAATATAAAATTATTTTCTGTGAAAAATATTTTCTGCCGTAATTTTTTTGTTTATATGTGTTTTTGTTTTGTAAGTTTAAATTCGCGTTTTAACATTTATGTGAGAAGTGAAAGCAAAATCCTTGAAATCAGTTTATTGAACTAATGAACTTCAATCATTGAATTTATGAAAAGATTACCAAACTGGATGGCCGAACCATTTCACCGGAACATGAATTTGGGCCCAGATGCATATTATAAGTTTTTTTTTCCTTTTTTTCAGAATCAGGATTTTAAGTTTTAACTTGATCCAAATCATTATTGGGCCTTGCTCAGTTTTCTCTTCAGGTTGTAGATTCATTGGTCGAGCCCATTTACCATATCTCTAATTAAAACTTTAGTTGGACCAACAGAAAATAGAAGGTTCGTCTGTTGTTAAATGTCCTGTTGATATTTGTAATCGCACTGAAGTTGTTTCCTATTATTGATCTTTTCTTTTATAAAAAGCTAAATAATAATTGGAAACGAATTAGATTACACTTAAGTATAATATTTCATAGAAAGTCTTTTACTTTTCCAAAAATTGATTCCACTATCATATATCATTTTTTTAGGAAGAAAGAAATGAGATGTCCTTAAATAGAAAGGGTTATGATTCGAACTTGAGTCGTTAGTCGATCCAATAACACACTAATTGACCACACGGACTATATATCCGAATCCTATAGCTAATCATTTTTTATGAGGCAGTAGGCTCTAATTGGATTTTCGATCTTAATTTCAATATCTTAGATATGTACCATAAGTATACAAAAAATCCTTATATATATATATATATATATATATATATATACCTTTTTTTTAGTACAATGGAGGATAGTAGGAGAAGAGACACACACTCGTATTTAAATCGAATTCGGGTCAATCATTTTGACAACACAAGTGCATCTATCATTGGAGAAGAAGATTGATCTATAGCTGACAAAAGTTTGGGCCTGGTCAGATTGCGTCGAGCCCATCAGGCCAACACATAAAATCAGGCCGGTCTGGACCGGCCCGAAAATCACTCTGCTACCATATTCATTGGCTCTTGACCAGAACACATTTTTGTGCATAAAATGTGATGGGCTAGTCCACCACCCGGGCCGTGTCTCTTGGACTGGGCCAAAATAGGCCTGGCCCATTATATTTTGGGCCTACAAAAAGGTAGCCCAACTCTATGCTCGGGTAGGGCCCAAAATCGCTAGCTCTAGGTTGATCACTTAATTATATATACTCAGTACCAATTCATTATTAATGTTCATAAACATAGAAAATATACTCCACACATTCACAAAATTAATTAATTAAAATGAGTAAATTAAGAGATGAAATATTGAATACATACATATCATATAAGGTACTGGAGATTTGAATATATTGCTAGAGAAGGAGGTGACCATCCTAGGAGTTGTCTCTCTTCCAAATGGCAGAAGGCATTAGGTATAATAATAATACACATACAAATCTCCTTATTGTGATCAGGCAGTGAATAATTTGCAGTTTGAAAAGCTACATGGCACTGAACTTAAACAGGTGAAAAAGTGGACCCAAATTCATGCAACAAAACCCTCATTCAAACACACACACATATATTCCAAGGGAATTTTAACTAGCTGGCTATTTTGTGGACCTTACTATACATATATGCCAAGAAATATGAAGAAACGGCAGCACAAGTGGACAAAAACCTAAGTTATAAACACTAGAAAAAACAATGCAAAAATCAAATTCGAACATTCATGAAAAAAAAAAAAAAAGAATTTGACAGGAAATAGAAACAAAGACCGATTTGTCGTCTGATAAAAGCATGCATGCATGGCAAAATGGCATGCATGCCACTAAACTGTTTATGATGAGTAGGTGTCATTCTATTCTATAATTTGCGTTATATCCCCAGCCTACCTTCTTGCCAGCAAAGGGTACCCCAACTATATCTCTAGGTTTTCATTTCATCATTGCACGTGTGACGTGACATGATGTTGAATTTTATTTAATTAATTTCTAAATAAAACTGTTGTTGGACTTCAAGCGTTTTACCATATTTACGACTGTCTCCACAAATCAACACGAGTCTTTTCTAGCGCGCTTTATCCTCACTCACGCGCTCCTTGAAAATTGCTTCCTAGGGGGTCACCCATCCCATGTCTATTCCAGGTCAATCACGATTAACCTTAGGCTTCATTTAGATGGAAGGATTTGAACTATGGATTTCAAATCCATAATAACAAATCCATTGAGGTTGTTTGGATGGAATCATTTTATAATGGATTTCAAATCCTTTGAAGCTATTTTGGAGTCATTTTGGAGGATTCCAAATCCTTCCTATTTGGAGTCATTTGAAATCCTTCCCCAAATCCTCTCCCCAAATCCAAATCCTCCCATCCAAATGCAACCTTAGTGTTTCTTTGTAATGGGCATCTGTTGGTATAGGTATCCATATCAATTCTTTTAAGCTCTCATTTAACTGTGCAATTCAGTGCTCACGAGTTCGAATCACGGGCCGCGCCTGTTTTAAAGTCCATTTGCAGGCAGGATACTGGACCAAAGCCCAACAAAAACAAATTAGTAAACCAATATTTTCTTTTGAATGGAATAAGATATCTAATTAATTTGTTTTGTTGTATATAATTTAGTATTTTATTTTGAATATATTTTTTTGAAAGAATATAGTTATGCAATGGCATAATTAAACTGTTAATTAAAGCTTATTTGAGTTGCATGATTTTTGTAAACTGAAATTATTGAAGAAGGATATGCAACCATCTTTTGTCCGTACGTCTTGGGATGTTTGGCAGCTCATTTTTTAACCAACCCCTATTTTACAAACTATTAGTTGCTTAGAATTTTTTTTTCCAAAAAAGAAACAATTTTATAAATGACTTAAGGCCTTGATTATTAAGTAAATATGAGAGATATTATATAACTCTAATTAAGATTGTGATGTTGCATCACTTCTATTAAACTCAACTCTTAAGTGTATGTGCATCATAAAACGTCGTTAGAGGTGCCAGTATTTGACATAATGAGTATCTTCCTGACCCTCAAGTCAATTTCAGAACAAGTATATATATAAATAAATTAAAAAACTTGTTTAATAGAGATTAATTATATATGCCCACATCATCATATTGTTCAGGCTATATTTTCATTAGTTGGCATCATTATGGTTTAATTTGAACAGAATCTATATTCCTAATTATATCGCTGGGTTTAAGGTACTATCCAATATTATTCAAAGTTAGACCATAATATCTATTTAACAAAAGAAAAAGGCCGTAAAAGTACTAAGTCGTAGTAGAGAAAAGATAAATGTCAGTGAAATCAAAACATCAACTTGAGTGAAGGGAAAGAGAGGACGTCAGGTGCTATATATTATACATGCATATATTATATTATTGAATTCAATATGCCAATTAGATATATATATATATATATAAAGGATGAACCCCATTCCTAAGAGCCCCCACTCTCTCGCCCTTAGAACATCGTGGAAGAGGTGAATCGTGGGCAGGGGCGTATGCTCCCTAGGACATAGCCCCCCCAAAATTTTTGAAAATCAATAATTTTTATGTATATTTTATTTTAAAAGATTAATTTTTAGTACTAAATATTTAGTTTTTATTGATTTAGCCTCCCCGAATTTAGCCCCTCATCGTTACAAGTCTAGCTCCGCCCCTGATCGTGGGATACGCCTTAACGAGGTAGAGTTCTGGGCTGCTTTAGACCGGGTCACCACACAAGAAATCCTTCTAGAACAACATGTTACCAAAAAAATTTGAATTTCATCTTGCGGGTGCCATCGAAGCGGACATCACATCACACAAGTTCTTTATTCTTGAGACGATGATGGTCCTTTTTTGTTAATATGCCAAGATATACAAGCAGTGGCGGACAGAGGGGGGGACAAGGGGGGGCTGCTGCCCCCCCAAAATTTTCCAAAATTATTTTTTCCCCCCCAAAAGTTTTTTAAATTATTTTTTTATAGCTAAAATAGGCGAATTTTTTTACAATTGCCCCCCAAATTTTTTTTCTCATAGTTTAAATATATGAACTCGGTCCATTTTTCGCCCCTCCAAAGCCGGAATCCTGCGTCCGCCACTGTATACAAGAAAGAACTATCTTTATTATTATTATTATTATTATTATTATTATTATTATTATTTTTTTTATTATTATTATTATTATTATTTATTTATTTATTTAATTTAAAAAGAAGGGGATGGGCAAAAAGGGGTTGCTGGGTTAATTCATTGAGTATGTAATAATTGAAAGAAAAACTAAAAGCATGCCATCTGAGTTTAATTTGTTCTGACTAATTTAGTTTCTCGCTCATGGGGTGGCTGAGAGGTGTATGACGACAGAAGAAATGGCGGTCAGTGGTGTCAGAATAAGAGTAGTATTAGAGAGGAGAAATGACGTCAGTTTCTCCGTAAGGCGTGCAATTGGAAGAGTGTGATGTTAGTATTTCCACATTTCACATTCATTGCAATTTGCAAAGCCCCTCACCATCCTCTTTCCACCTTCCACCTTCCAGGTTTTTGCCTTAACTCTTCTCTTGGACTTTTTCTCTCCACTCTTGTTTCCTTCGTTATTTCTTCCCCACCTACACGTATAGGTGTCGATTCAGCTTCGAGTCGATTTCGGATTATATCTAAAATACATCAATAATTAAGTAAAGTATAAGACAACTATTTATGTTTAAAGACATTTGGTGTTAACATTATCATGTCAGATTTACGTTAGTCGTATTCGTGTTTTTATCAGTAATTTCAGATCGAGTTCGTATTGTGTTACCAGACAAATTTGAAAATAAGAATTTTCTATGTAGTAGTCTAATGGATAACATAGTCTAGTATTCTTTATATTATATTATTTAAGAGTGTGTAATGGACATTTTAGTCGTCAAATTCTCAGAGTTGGTAATATTAGTCATGTAACTTTTTTGTGTCGTAATTTTTGTCATTGACGGTTTTTATTTTTTAATCAAAATTGCAATTCAGGTCCTTTATTTTTTACGTACGGTTATATGTAATTCAAGAGTTTTCACTAAAAGACAAAGGTATTGTGCGAACAAATAATGAAATATTGAAATACCCTGGTGTGATCAAAATCGCACAATAAAACCAGAACTTGTAAAAGTACAATTGCACAAATTAGAACGTATATTGTATATGAGATCAATATTGCTATTTGCTAGCCCATGTAACCAAATTGAAGCAAATAAAATATGTACCTTAATTTGAATTATTTTCCGAGTTTACCAAATTAGTATAAGGAGAGAAAAAAATGGAAGGGGGCCAGAGCAGAAAGGTAAGTAAGCATAAGTGAAAGGGTAGTGAGAGATGCCGTACAAATGGATGTCAGAGGCCCATCATTGTCTCAATAATCAGCGTGACACTCTGAATACTTCTCTTGTAATACTATCAACCTGCTTTCTATACAGTCCTACTCCTCTCACCCCACCTCAAACGTACGTACATTGTATTAATTAATTTGTTTGAGAAAGATATATATTCTGATCAGGATTGAACAATTTTTAATCCTCTGGATAAGCCTGTGATTCACTAGGTACAACACAATTAAATTGGACCAATATCAATTTCTTCTTTGCAGCTACGTATATGTATGATGCCCTTGACATTATAAGAAAAAATTAGTGTGATTACGGAAAAATCTGTACGTACGTATTAAGATAATTGTAAAGTATATATAAAATCATTGTAGATAAATATTTATCTACATAATCTGAAACCGACAGTAGTTCTGTCGATAATTTAAAAAAGTATCGGTGATGTATTGGTATAATTTGAGGAAAAATAATATTTTTTATTTTATAGATAACTGTAAATTTTGTCGATATATATACTGGAATTTTCTCATAGTGACATGAGATCACATTTCTTGCACGCGTTGCTACACTGTTTGTACATACTTTGTTATTCTTCAATTAAAAGACAATTACTTTTGCCTCCTTTTTTATTGTTATTTTCCTAATGTTTTTCCTTTTTTAATTTACAATATATATTCCATATTGCTTGTAAATATTCACAAGAAAAAAAAAAGAAACATTTAACTTGGAGAAGAGAAAATACGAACATAATCAACAAGAAAAAAATAGACCCAAGTAGTTAAGGTACAAACCGACTTTTATGGGCACATGTTGATAACACAACAATGAGGAAAAAAATATACTTACCTCTGATTTTTTTTCAAGGCTAAGATTATCTAAAAGGTGAAAAGGGGAGAAGAGAAGAGGGGTGGGGGGACTGTAACATGAGCCAAAAATGTCATCTTCAATCTTCATTCTGACAAAGATACGTTTGAACAAGGAAAATCTTTTTTTAGAGTTGGTGGTAGATTCGTTTATCGTTTATGCATTAAATTTAGGTTGATAATTAATTAGTTTGATAGAAATTAGAATGCATGTTTGACACATTTTGAACCAACTAGACAGATTGGGGCAAGATTATAAAGAAATGCTTTTTTATTATTATTATAATTAACTGAATTAAGAGAATCGGATAGTTGTCCAGTAGTTAAATGCTTTCCAGCCCAGGCCGAAGATATGAGGTCCGATTCCCACCTAGCTCCCAGGATTTGTACTAAAAAAAATAATTATCTGAATAAAAAAAAAAAGTTTTGGACAACTAGCTGTATTTTTAATTAATTTTATTACACCTAAAGTTGAAGGTTATTTAGTGTAAACTTATCTTGTTTGAGTAAATATTGGCAAAAAGGAGTAGCATAATTTATGATAATGGGGGCTGGTTCAAATCAAAACCTACTCCAAACTCACTCCACTTGAAACGAGCTTTGAAATTATTATAAATGGTATAAATGTATTTATATATTTATATAAAGATCTGGCTGCCATATATATCTAAACCCTAAATTGGAACTATATCAAAATCTCCCCACCCCAAAACAAAACAAAAGAAAAGAAAGAAAAAGGGAAAATTGGCCAAAAGTTTTGGGGTTGGAATCCTGGTGGTGATGTAATCGTGTTGCAATCATTAACTCAGAAAAAGCAATTTCCATAGATTCTCTTTTTTGCGTGTAAAAACGTACGTGATAACTGAAATAACTAATGTGTTAAAAGATTGAGAAATGCCCAAAGTAGCTATCTCTGAACTTGCCTTCATTGTAGAACACCTCTACCTCACTTTAGCAAAGGCCATGATCCTAATGGAACAAAAAATATTTTTTAACTACACTTTTATGCTAAAATATATAGACTTTGGGAGATGATCATGATCTCTCTCTCTCTCTCTCTCTCCTCTCTCTCTCTCTCTCTCTGATTTTAATCCAATTGAATTTTAAATAGATAAAATAGTATATGTTATATTTTGATATTTAATTTAAGCGCATATGTGGGTTTTTATCTAAACAATATAAGATTGATGTCACTTATATTCAAAACATGAAATATTGTTTTTGTTAGCAAATATAAGTCAAAATATAAATTAAATATTTGTACATATAAAGTGGATTGAGTATACTTATTTGCAGCGGATCTGTCGATCCACATAGTCAGGATTAAGGCCGTCAACAAGACTCCCTTGGTTGAACCGCGAACAACGAAGAAACCCCGGCCCGTAGGATGGTTAAACCACGAGCAAGATCACAAAACGTCTTTCTCGTTGGTATAAATAGCTACTAGAGTTACTTGATGTGCACACATTAAACCCTTGGAGAACTTTGAATATGCTCGCCAAGAAGAAAATGGTAGAGAGAAATTTTAGAAGAGAGATTATTTTCTTATTGTGTGGGAGACGCTTTTTCTCTTAGACTGATATTGTAATGAAAGATATCAATATATATCTCAATCTCATATTTCAGTTAGAGTTCTAATGAGAGAAATTAATAAAACTCATCTAAATAAGATTCCTTATTATCTCAAATAAGATGCAAGCTAATTACACTCAATATATAGTTTTCATAATTACTTTAAAGTTACCATTAAGGATATACACCTTCATTTAGTCATCCACAATAGCGAGATATTTGTTCTCAATATTCGTGGGACCATTTTTGCACATCATTAATTAAATATCTCACGTCTCACATTCATATATATCGATCCCCACACTACAACATAAATGACATTAGGTAACACAAATTTTGTAGCACTTTTTACATAAGGTACATATGTAACACATGTTTGTAACACTTTTTACATTATAATATTTATGTAACACTTTTGTAGCACTTTATCAATATGTAACACTTATATGTAACACTTTTATATAAGCAACACTTTTTAAGTATCACTTTTTTTTGTTATTTCTTTTGTAACGTAAATAGGTAACACTTTTATCAATATGTAACGCTTATATGTAAAACTTTTATATAAGTAACACATTTTAAGTATCACTTTGTTTTTGTTTTTTCTTTTGTAACGCAAATAAGTATCACTTTATTTAAGAAACACTCTTGGCAACAATATATTTTATTGATTGCAACACTTTTTAAGCTATATTTTAGTAACTCAAAATTATATAACTATCATTAAATCATGTCAAAGATTTATTTAATTAATTGATGTCACCAAACCTAAAACTTGTAGACATCATGTACTGCTTTTTTTAATCGATTTTTTGTTTACTTTTTACAAAGTATTTTAGTTTTGCTTTTATTTTTTTATTTTTTACGAAGGCAATTAATTCCATCTTAATACCGACGGAAAATGCGCATGTATATATTTTATTATTATTATTTATTTTTTTTTAATTTTTACTAATGGAGACCAATTTCATCGTTAACCTTTTTTTTTTTTTACTTCTTTAAAAAAAATTACCAATGAAAATTGATGTTGTCGGTAATTACTTAGGAATTTTTTTCGTCGGTAAATTATTTTTTCGTTATTTTCTTATTATTTAATTTTTTTACTGTTAGAACTTTTTTATCTGTCGGTAAATTAATTTTATATTTTTATATATTTTTTATTTTTACCGATTGAATATTTATTAGTCGATAAATTTATTTTATATATTTTTGATATTATTAATTTGTTGTGTCCTTTAATATATAATATAATATAATTTTCAAACTATATACTATACAATATAAAACTTGATATATACAGTGTATAATATAATTTAATACATATATTATAAAATATAATCTTTATTATATAAAATATATTATATATACATATAATATATATATATATATATGTGTGTGTGTGTGTGTGTGTGTGTGTTTGTGTGTATGTGTATATATAAAACAAAGCAAAAGTTGTAATAAGAATCAACTTAGCTTAGTGGCAAATTGCCACTTCCATACATAACAAGTCGTGGTTCGAATCTACTTGGTGGTTAGAATCTACTTGGTGGCAAAAATAGTATTTCTACGTAAATAAGTCTTTACAGAAAAAAAAGTGTTACATAAGATTCATATGTAACACTTTAGAAATATTGCTTCAAAGTGTTACCAATAGAAAACTTAATGTAAGACTTAGAAAAAGTGTTACTAAAAGCCTAATAAAAGTGATACATTTGACTATAGGTAGAAGACGATTCTTGAACGCAAGCGCTTTGTAAAAGTAAAGTCTTACCTATTGTTATAAGTAACATTTTATGGCCATTAGGTAACATTTTTCGAGTGTTACCTAATGTCATTTATGGTGTAGTGCCACTCATATATTTATAGCCCCACACGTTAATTAACCTTCCCATCTTATTTTTCTTAATTGGTTTGGAGAAAAATGTCCGAGCACAAATCTTGCACAAGATATTTGCCACATTAGCTCAAATATTTATGGATGCTAGTGTAAACTTTATATAAAGTGTAAATATTTATATTTTATATAATATTATAAATGCATCTCAAACTATTCATAGTACGAAATTTCTTCATCTCCAATATATGGACCCGGCCATATGTAACACTGTATCTTATTTTTCTGTTTCGCATTAAATGATGCGCAAAGTTCTCTCTTAGACTATCTGAAGTTGACAATTCTATATGTCCTCGGAAAAAGCAATAAATGTTTTAAGTATTTTGCAAATGTGGACATTCTTTTTGGTCCCACCATGCAACCTCAATCTGGATGCCCATTAATTTTCATATTCTTTAGTACTCTTGCTTTTAATTAACAACTATTTATTGCATGGATTTCTCCCAAATATTTATTACTACTAATAATGATAATGATAATAACAAACAATAATATTCTTGAAGTACTAATTAAAGAAAATATATTCAAGACATAATATGATACATTGCTAAAAAGCATACAACCTAGGAAAAATTAAGAACAAATTAAAACAGAATCCCATACAAAACTGATTGATTTACATCTGACAAACTATTTTAACCCCACCCCAAAAAAATAAAATAAAAATTAAAATACAGAAAACCTAGCATACTGATTCGGTTCCGCTTGTTGCTGAACCCAGAAAACGTTAATCACTCTTTGCGTTTTTCTCTATTTTTTTTCCCAGCTAGCATTTTAATTTGTCAAATAATAATTATTTGAGTAGTTTTGTGTCTATATCTGGGAATATTTTGTTGATCATACTCCATTGATCAGCAACGTCTCTGGCAATTTTCACGGCATCTGATGATGTTCCAAGGAGGCCCCTTCTTGTGAACCCCACCGCATACAATCCATTCTCTCCCTTCCAACCATTAGGGAATGGTGCCCTTGGCATTCCATCTTTTGTGAAGAAATCACTACCCTATAATTATAAATATAGTCATTAAATGTAAAAAAATTAAAGAGAAGTAGTTGAAATAAATTCATATCAAGAAATTTGAATTGATAATAAATAGCCCAGTTATTGTAATACACGGTACTCTATGTACCATAAATTAATTTATTTATGTTTTAAAAAGAAATAAATAAATATCTAGGACCTACCCATAACCTTTGATTTTTCTCCATATTTTTTAAACCTAAAATCTACCCAATTTAATTTAACTCATCAATCTTGATTCTTGAGTAGATAGTAATTAAAACTAGTTGTAGAAATGACATTAAATTTTGAAGAATTGTGATTCTGGGCTCTAGAAATGAAAACAGCAGAAAAGAACAGTACATAGGTAAGGCTTTATGCAAAATGCGCAGGCTCCCCACATAAAAACAGAATATTTTATGACAGCAACACATCATAAAATCCAAACAAAATTTTTATTTTAACACTGGGCGGGGATGATCCAAACAAATGCCATCAGATTTTCTCTTTTCTCTAACAGTATAACAAAACGTTTTGTAGCCCACTGCATGTGTAAGGCGGAAAGCGATATGTGATTGTAAATAAAGATAAAAATAAATAAATAAATAAAACTACCTACCTAAATAAATAAATTGAACTTGTTTTTTGTCACTATTAGTATCATTCTAATTAATTAATATACCTTGAGCCAACTAGGCACATTGCTCTTGTACCCCGTTGCTAGTATTATAGAGTCGAATTCTCTTTCTTGTCCATCCATAAATTTGGCCCCATTTTTTGTTATCTCCTTCACTCCCTCCACCACCTGCATAATTGTTCAATATATACATAATTATTTTCGTCATGGCAAATTTAACAACACAAATCGTTACGTTTTAAAAAAATGTAGATAACGTACTTCGTGACGACGCTAATAAGCGCCACTAAAATTCAATAGTGTGCTAATTTTTGTGATTTACCTTAATTTTTCCAGCTTTAATTTGTGATAGGGCTCCAACGTCGAGCACTGGGGATTTTCCAGTGGCGTTTTTGAGCTCAATTGGACCCGTTTTGGGCCGCCGGAGGCCCAATCTGTCGGTGTTGCCCAAAGTGAAATTAGCCACCATGAGAAGAAATTTGTCCACTAATCCTAAAGGCAACCATTTGAGAAGTGCCATTGCAACAGAAAATGTTGAAACACCAAACATTTCCCTTGGTAGAATATGAACCTAATAAATATCCAAAATATAAATAAATTAAATTTCATCATTGAAAAAAAAAAAAACAATACTCAACAAAAAAAAAAATCAAATTTTACAAAATATGTACTTACAGAATTTCTGACCACCATGTGTGGGCTTGCATTATACCTACAGAGGTCCAAACTAACTTCCATACCCGAATTACCACAACCCACAACAAGAACCCTTTGTTTTTGAAACTCAGAGCCCGATTTATACACACTTGTATGCATAACGGGCCCCTGGAATTTCTCAATCCCATGGATTTCAGGTATCACGGGTTCAGCATTTTCACCCGTGGCAACAATTAACCATCTCGAAAAATACTGAAAATCTTGAGTTTTGACCATCCAAAAGCCCGTCAGGTTATCAAACTCAGCTCCCAAAACGGACTGTTTGAATTTGGGCTCAATTGAAAAATGTTTGGCATAAGACTCCATGTAAGAAACGAACTGATGTTTTGTGGGGTATTTGGGGAAGTTTTTTGGGAAATTAAGAAAAGGAAGTTGACAAAATTGTTTGGGAAGATGAAGTTTGAGTCGATCGTATGTTTTTTGTTGCCACAAAGAAGCTATGCAATCGCTTCTTTCAAGAATTAATGAAGGGACGCCATTTTCTTGAAGGCAAGCTGCAACTGCAAGGCCCGAGGGCCCTGCGCCTATGATAATAGGCCCGTGAACAAACAGACAATTTATTTCATTTCTATCTTCATCTTTGCAAGAACCCATTTTGAAAAATGAGCCGAATACGAGTAGAATAAGGAACTGAAAAATAAAAAAAGAGAACTTTTTTTCTTTTGTTTCAGGTTTCAGCTTTGCACTCTGAAAAAACCCTGTTGTTTTACCTGAGAAAGCGTGGTGGGCTGCATTTAAAGGAATAGTAGAGTAGGGGGGGAAATGGAGAATGAATAAAATAAGGATATTTTGTAATTCTTTTTTAATATTTGAGAATTTCAATGTGTAAGTGATGCAGTAGTAATGAACAGAGAGTGAAACAGAGGTATTTGTAAGATGAGTAAATGGAGGCGTGAAGGTTAAGGAAAGGATTTGGTAATCTGTATCTCAAGGCTCTTTCTTCTCAGCCTTCCTCTGCAGAATTGAGGAGTGGTGGTGTTATTGGCAATGGGGAGAAGAGAAAGACTTTACACTATTTATGTGCTTTGTTTTTTTTTCTCTCTCTTTCTCAACTATTTATATAGTGTTTGAGGGTAAACATATTCAATTCTTATTCCACTCTCCTTGTTGTCATGTACTTCTCACTTGCTTTTGCTATTTCTTTCATTTAGGAATTGGGTAGTCTACTCTTTTATGTTTTATCTCGTGTTTTAATACATTTCGTGATTATTAAACATTTAATAATAACAACATTTTATACATATGGAATTTATTTTTGTGAATTGAAATCAAATATCGTTAAGGAATACAAGATCACGGATGATGCCCCTACGAGCATGGCGCAACGGTAAAACATGAGGTGAAACAATATGTTCTCAGACCCTCGTGGGATCATAGACGCATTTTGAAAAATATAGAACAAGAAATAAGTTTAACAAAATATATTTGTCTAAAGTGATCCATTAATAGAGAGTTCGATGAAAATAGGCAAAAGTAAATTTGTTGGATCAATAGCACATAGCAAAATGATTATATTTACCAAGTACACTCTGCACATTAACAAAAGAGTATGATTTGCCAGTCATGTTACTTGTTGGTAATATTCCTACATATGTTGTACACATTTTGAAAGTTCCAAATATGTATTCCAGTTATTTTATCGTGCTATTGATTTTTTAACAATACAATCTCATACAGTTCACAATATCAATAATATAGAAAATGAAATGTCAATTACACTAAAGAACCTAGGATAGTTTTTCAAAATATGTATTTGACTAGTCAGATGTGTAGCCAGCAAATGTGGATACGGGTATATATTTTATTTTTTTGAATATGTGCTGGTTACACAGTGTTTAATTTTGATAAAAACAAATATATATTCCATGAACCTGGGGGTATGGGTGGGGTTGGGGCATGCCAAGATGTCGTGTATCTTAGTGAGTTGGAGTTTTGGATATGTTTAGAACAATATATCATGCCCGCATTAGCAAATTCCCTTTTTTTTCCTATTATAATTATTATATTTTTTTATTTTGTCTTAGCACCATTTGTATTCCACCTAGACAAATGAGGGTTGCCGCATCACAGGAAACATCGACTCAAGGATTAGTGAATTAAGAGTTAAAAAAGGTTAAAATTGGCTTACACAAAGTATATGTATTTTTAATGTATTAAAAAGAGATATGACGTGTTTATTGTATTTTTACAACATACGATCATATATACACTATTGATGTAACCACTGGGGTTAGCCCAGTTGCCACAGATATTACTCTTAAGTGAAGAAGCCCAAATTTGATTCTTTGCAATCACATGGCCGATTTCTTTTTTTTTTTTTTTTTCAAATAATATACATTGTTGATGTTTTTATTGACCAACAACACGGATATTCACAATATCAAACATAATATATGAAAAAATTGAGGAGGCAAAAGTGTTGTATTTCGGATGACCGAGCTGGAGACCTAGTCGATTGCTGGTTGTGTATTTATTACAAAGACTTTAATGATCAGTTATAACCGCCTCTTTTTACAATGAATGAGTGCTATTTATATTGGTACACATAAATGATACTACAACAAAAATGATATTAGGTAACATAAAAAAATGTTACCTAATGGCCTTTTAAAATGTTACTATAGACAATAAATATCACTTTTATGGTGTTGCACTTTTTTGCACTTGTTCACTTTGCTACCTATAGTCGAAAGATATCACTTTTATTAGCTTTTTGAGTGACACTTTTTCTAAGTGTTACATTAAATTCTCTAAGTTGGTAACACTTTGAAGCAATATTTCTAAAGTGTTAATTTTTTATATTTTTACTTAAGATATGAATCTTATGTAACAGTTTTAATAAATATATTATGAATTTTTTGTAATTTTATTTTTGTAATAAAGAAATATTATTTTTTGCCACCAAGTAGATTCGAACCCACGATAAATTGCTATGTGTGGAAGTGACATTTTGCCACTAAGCTAAGTTGATTCTTGTTACAACTTTTGCTTTGTTTAATATATACACATACACATACACACACACTTTGTTATGTGTGGAAGTGACATATATATATATATATATATATATATATATATATATATTAAAGTTATATAATATATGTATTAAACTATATTATACATCGTATATATCACATTTTATATTATATAGTATATAGTTTGAAAATCATATTATATTATATATTAAAAGACACAAAAAATTAAAAATATCAAAAATATATAAAATGAATTTATCGACTGATCAATATTCAATCGGTAAAAATAAAAAATATATAAAAATATAAAATTAATTTACCGACAGATAAAAAAGTTATAACATTAAAAAAATTATATAATAAATAAATAATAAAAAAATTATTTATCGATGAAAAAAATCCTAAGTAATTATCGACAACATCAATTTTCATTGGTAATTGTTTTTAAAAAGTAAAAAAACTGGTTAACGATGAAATTGGTCTCCGTTAGTAAAAATTAATAAATAAATAAATAATAATAATAAAATACAGACATGCGCATTTTGCGTCAGTATTACGACGGAATTAACTACCTCCGTAAAAAATAAAAAATAAAAGCAAAACTAAAATACTTTATAAAAAGAAAATAAAAATTTAGTAAAAAAAACAGAGTACATGATTTCTACAATTTTTAGGTTCGGTGATTTTTTTGTCTGCACCTATTTTGTGACATCAATTAATTAAATAAATCATTGACATGATTTAATGATAGTTATATAATTTTGTGTTACTAAAATATAGCCTAAAAAGTGTTACAATTAATAAAATATAGTGTTGCCAAGAGTGCTTCTTAAATAAAGTGATACCTATTTGTGTTACAAAAGAAATAACAAAAAAAAGTGATACTTAAAAAGTGTTACTTATTTAAAGTGTTACATATAAGCGTTACATATTGATAAAGTGCTACAAAAGTGTTACATAAGTATTATAATGTAAAAAGTGTTACAAACATGTGTTACATATGTACCTTATGTAAAAGTACTATAAAATTTGTGTTACATAATGTCATTTATGTTGTAGTGACAATAAGTGGAGTAGCTATCATTAGGTATACAATCTTAGTGGGACACTTAACATCCTCTCGTTTTGTATGACGTGCATGAATGACAATAATTTTAGAATACTTGTTGTATTTTCTTTATACGGCGGCGCGAGGTGGCATGGTTAACTGCAATTGAGTCTCATCTCGGTTGTCATTGACTTTAATGATGGCAAACCTGTTAGTCCCCCAACAATATGGGACGAAGAATCCCCAATTAATAATTTAGGGATGAGACAGGGATGGTGATTCCCGCTTCTCTAAAACCGGGGCGAGACGGAGATGATATTTATATCCCTCGTCTCATTCACATCCCCGTTTCGATAAAATTGGGATTCTCCGTCCCATCCCCATTCCCTGAATATATTATTATATTAATTCTATTTATAGTCACTACAACATAAATGATATTAGGTAACACCCAAAAAATGTTACCTAATGGCCATAAAATGTTACTATAGACAATAGGTAGCACTTTTATGGTGCTGCACTTGCCCGTGCTACCTATAGTCTAAGGTATCACTTTTATTAGCTTTTAGTGACACTTTTTCTAAGTGTTACATTAAGTTCTCTATTGGTATCA
Organism: Rehmannia glutinosa; assembly: GCA_016081115.2. Taxonomy (NCBI): domain Eukaryota; kingdom Viridiplantae; phylum Streptophyta; class Magnoliopsida; order Lamiales; family Orobanchaceae; genus Rehmannia; species Rehmannia glutinosa. The sequence continues at coordinate 15,809,484 of CM071925.1, forward strand.
CTTTGAAGCAATATTTCTAAAGTGTTACATATGAATCTTATGTAACACTTTTTGTAACACTTTTTATATTTGTAACACTTTAAAAAAATACTTCTACAGTGTTACATATAAATCTTATGTAAGACTATTTTTGTAGCACTTTGTAGAAATACTATTTTTTGCCACCAAGTATATTTGAACCCACGACATGTTATGTGTGGAAGTGACAATTTGTCACTAAGCTAAGTTGATTCTTATTACAACTTCTGCATTGTTTTATATATACACACATACACACACACACACACACATATATATATATATATATTAAAATTATATAAAATTATATTATATAATAAAAATTATATTATCTAATATATGTATTAAATTATATTATACACCGTATATATCAAATTTTATATTATATAGTATATAGTTTGAAAATCATATTATGTTATATATTAAAGGACACAAAAAATTAAAAATATCAAAAATATATTAAATGAATTTTATCGGTGATCAATATTCAATCGGTAAAAATAAAAATACATAAAAATATAAAATTAATTTAAACGGATAAAAAAGTTCTAACAGTAAAATAATTAAATAATAAATAAATAATGAAAAAATAATTTACTGACGGAAATAATTCCTAAGTAATTACCGACAACTTCAATTTTCATTGGTAATTTTTTTTAAAAGTAAAAAAAAAACAAAAAAAAGGTTAACGATGAAATTGGTCTCCGTTAGTAAAAATATAAAATAAATAAATAGTAATAATAAAATATATACAAGTGCACTTTTCGTAGGTATTACGACGAAATTAATTACATCCATAAAAAAAAAAAATAAAAGCGAGAACTAAAATACTTTATAAAAAGAAAACAAAAATTTAGTAAAAAAAAATAAATAAAGTACATGATGTCTACAATTTTAGGTTTGGTGGTTTTTTGTTGTCTTCACCAATTTTTTGATATCGATTAATTAAATAAATCATTGACATGATATAATGAGTTATATAATTTTGTGTTACTAAAATATAGCCTAAAAAGTGTTACGATTAATAAAATATAGTGTTGCCAATAGTGCTTCTTAAATAAAGTGATACCATACCTATTTGTGTTACAAAAGAAATAACAAAAATAAGTGATACTTAAAAAGTGTTACTTATTTAAAAGTGTTATATATAAGCGTTACCAATTGAAAAGTGCTACAAAAGTGTTACATAAATATCGTAATGAAAAAAGTGTTATAAGCATGTGTTACATATGTATCTTATGTAAAAAAGTGCTACAAAATTTATGTTACTTATTGTCATTTATGTTGTAGTGAGTATTTTATGTTATTAATTTTTAAATCTAAACTTTTAAGTATTGATTATTTTTAAATTATTTTCATTATTTCTTTTATGTATTGATTTATGTTATTTTATTTATTTTAAGCAATTCGTTTTAAAGATTTGTTTATCAAAAAATCCAAAATGGGGAGCCTGATTCCCCGAGGGTATTCCCCGAATGGGGATTCTCTATTTCCGTCCTAGATACCTAAAGTGGGGGAATGGTACGTAGATGGTATTAGGAATGAAATTCGAGGATGAGAATGATATATCCACTAGCAGCCCCGTCCTCGTTCATTGACACCTCTACTGGTCGATGTTGACCGGATAGAACATACATTACGCTACTCGGCCACCCAGGTCATGATTCGGCCCTCCTAGTGCACGTCTCCGTATTTGGTGTCGTCCAACTCTGCTCGACTATCATCATACACATAATTAATTTTAAACATATATTTTTTTCAAAAAAAAATATGCATATTATATAATAATATAAAACTACAATCAACAATTTAAACGAACAAAAAGTACATATTCGTTAGTCATAAATATTTCAAATAAAACATGAGTCAAAAAATAAAAAAGTAAAGTTCCATATGAATAATTAATAGATTGGGGTACCCAAAACTTGTATATATAATTAATAATTATTAAAATCACTATGGCAATATTGAGAATCATATAATATCTAGTGGTTAAAAATTTTAATGTCCATACAGGAGGTCTGGGGTTCGAATCCGAGCATACTGTCTTCCCTACTCCCAAAAAAAAAAAAAAAAAAAAGCCACTACCACATGTATGTAGGTATAAATAAAATAAAATGTTGCATTGCATGATTTTTGTTGTAGTAGACACAGATGAGACAAGAAGAACCTTGATGAGAGCAAGATAAAGTAAAGAGATTACAATATGAATAACCTAATCAAAACTATATTATTACATGAATTGATGCAATGTGATTTTGGATCCAAGAAGATTGGGTTGACCACATAAAGACAATACATATGTATAGGGGAAAATCTAGAGTAGAGGACATAAGATCTAATATTAGGAGCTCCCCTTGTAAAGAATATCTACACAATAAGCTAGTTGGCTTCCACTTAGTATTTTTTCCATACCATCTACTTCTATCATGTCATGATTAATAATTTCCCTTCTTTCTATGTCTAGTCTTTAATTTTCAACTCAGTTTTGCTGTTTCGGAAAATCTTGAAGCCAACTTATGTGATTTGGTTGGTTGGGAGGAACAGAAAAATTTAAGACATCATTAATTATTAAGGGTGTTTCTCTAGATATGTATAACACTAGTCTACTCAATTGTGTTTTTCTTTTGTATATATATAAATTTCAATGCGCATAAGAATTAAGATACTGTTGTATTCATTTTCCAACGATCTTCCAATTTTTAAATATTTTATGTGAAAAAATTAACAACCGTAAAAATAACAAAAACGAATTTGAAAATGTGAGACTAAACATGCACGTAGTACCTTTATGAGTGATTGGTACTAATCATTGGCCACTTATGAATAATCATTCCAATAATCATATAGTTACTATGAAAAAGTTAAAATGAAGTAGCCAAACAAATTTGTTTTTTTTTTTGTTCTCTCTTAAAAAGAAAGAAATAAAAAGAAATTATTATTATTATTTTTGACTAAAAAGTGCAAATTAAATTTGGGGGAGTTTGCAGGGTAATAATAAGTGGTACGGATAGGGGCATGCATTATGCATAGTAGTGAAGTAAGCGTCAGTTTCCTTCCAAGTTGTTAAGTTGGAATTTTGATGTCACGTGACCTCATCCCACCGTCACCCTCCTGCCACTCACGTGTCCTTCCCTGCCACCCATTCTCTCTACCCACTTGACCTCACCCAAAGGGCCCAAACCTTGTTTGTACAATTCTCTACTCTCTACGTGCGTTCACTGCTACAAATTGACAAAACCACCCTTCATTTTTCTTTTCTTCTTTTGATTCTTTATTTCATATTTCCAATATTTCAAAGATTCAATTTTTTTTTATTTTCGTATGGAAATAAACATATAGTTGTTTTATAATGTCTTCTGTAGATTAAAAAATATCATTATATTGTAAATGAGTTTTAATAGTTGTGTGTTGGGGGCAAATCGTTATTATATTTCTTTTTATTTAATTATGTTATTTATTTAATTATTCACTAATGAATATTCACTATTGGGTCTGAATCTTATCAGTTGGCCCATGAGACTTAGTTCAATATTTATAGTCCACGAGGCCTATTATAGCCTATTGTGCGGCACATCATCCCAGATATAAAAGATTCTTCCATATTCTTTTGTAAGGGGGTGTGTTAAGTTGGATTTTTACCAACAAATTAAGTATTTTTAGACTTACAAATTGTGTTGTTTTCGAGTAGTTTGAGTCAAAATTATTGTTGAAGTTGTGTATCAAGTTGTAATAGGTAGCCAGGTATCAAAGAATCAAGAAAACGAATGAAAAATGAGTTGTCGCAGTACACAAAGCCATACCACAGTAAAAACTGCAGAGAAATAAAAAAACATGGAACGGGTACCGCGGTACAAAACAATCCTATATCGTGGTACTCCATACAAAATGGCACTTGTACTGCTTGATGCAGACAGACATGTGTACCGTGCAACACATTATATTTTTTTTGTGTATCTGGTGCATTATGTTGGTAGGGGTTCAACCCAACTTTCTCCTTCTTCATACCGCGATACGTTTAACCCATGCATAATTGATTACCTATCAAACATCATTTAACAATAATTCAACTTTACACAACGAGACACTACAAAAGACTTCCTTTACACCAAAGAAATATTATTGAGCCCAAAGAGAAAAACAAGACACAAGAGCACACATCAAAAAAGGAAGTAATGGGAAACATTTGATAATGGATATCAAAATAGTCCAATTGATAGGAGAAAATAATGGAAGAAAAAGATGAAGCCTTCTGCTATAAATATGCATAAGTTTTCAGCAATAGGCACACGAAGGGGAAACCCGGAAGAGGAGTTATGATACAGTAAAACTAAAGAAATGAAATTCAGACAGAGATAAGGTAGCAGAACATGAAGGGAACCATATTAATTCTTCAACAAACCCTTAGAGAATCACCGATCAAATCATCAAATATAAGTTTCTCCTTCTTCTTTTCTTTCTTTCTTGCATAAATCCTCTGTATATTTTCATATGTATCAAATTACTCAAACTGCTTCTGTGAACCATTTGATGAATTAATTAGATATTCTAGAGGCTTGATATAATCTTGTTTGATCTTGTATTTGATTTGTCTGATAGACCTCGGCTTTTTTCGAGCTTGGTAGATCTACTTTATTTTATGCAATTCATGGTTTATTTATGTTATTTGTATTAATTATATCTTGATTACCTGATCATTAATCTTGGATGCTTGATGTGTTAATCCAACATTCGAGAGAAGGGATTTAATACCAGATTTAAAATAACACAACATTGAAAATTATATAATTGAGAAATTTCATCATCTTATATAACAAATGGATGCTCCCATAAATACACACAGCCTTGTGTAACAAAACAATTCCCGAATAGTAGGAAATTCATTCGAAAATGTACCAAAACGACATATTTTGGTACGCCCAACTTGTTTATTACCCAACTCTAATATCCTCAAAATATTTCTCGGCAAATTTATAAATAAATAACAAATAATTTGCACTAATTGGAGCTTGAGAGAGTAGATATTTCTTATTTTCCACCCATTTGACATTATCCTTCGAAATGTACCCGTAATTCGGTGATGTGAGCCTGTGTAAGTTGGGTGTTTTGATTACCGGCTTGCCCTTGTGCCGTATCTCGTTGAGTGGCACGTATTTCACGTTGTTCTGCCACAAATTGACGATTTGAATACGAACCCTCTTCGACCATTTTTTCGCTTTGGGGTGGGATTTGTGCCGCTAAATTCTTTGGAGGTGCCATATATGTGTAATTCTCCCAAAAAGGAGGAGATTTGTAACAACAATTAAGAGTTTCGGTGAAGATTTGAGGAAGATTGGAGTAATTTAAGGACTTTTGCACTTTAGGGTTTGGAGAGAAATAGAGGAACTGAATACAGTGAAGAACAACAGGCTTTTAATTTGGTCCCTGTCATTAGGGCGATCGGTCACTATAGAGGGCGACTGGTACCTGAAGACAACAAGCGGTTTCCCTCTAAGGTGACTCGTGCCTATTTTAGTTTAATTCTTCTGTCCGATTTTTAAGTTTTGAAAATAAGATTTTTCACCCCAAAATAATAAAAATATTCAAAAATATAAATATAGACTTTATTCGATATGCAATATGCCTAAACGAGCTTGAATTGTGTTAAAAAACTCGGCGGGTAATGGATTTGTAAAAATATCCGAGTTGATCTTGAGACGGAACAAATAACATCTCAGTTTTTCATTTTGAAACACTATCTTTTAAAAAATAATGCTGAACCTCAATATGTTTGGTTCGATTATGATGAACCCGATTTTGAAAAATATTGATAGCGGAGTTATTATCACAAAAATAGAAATATTTTCAAAAGAAAATTCATAATCACCTAAAGTTAGTTTCATTCAAAGTAATTATGTAAAACAAAAAGCCGTAAAAATATATTCGGCTTTGGCCGTTGTAAAAGATACACAATTTTGTTTCTTTGAAAACCATGAAACTAGCAATCACCTAAAAATTGACATGAGCCGGATATACTTTTACGATTATCAACATTACCGACATGATCCGAGTCACTATATCCTCTTAAAGAGAAATTTTCATTCTTTGGATAAAACAAGCCATAAGAGATAGTGCCTTCCAAATATCGAAAAATTCGTTTACCGACACTTAGATGAGATTCTTTGGGATTGCTTTGAAATCGAGCACATAGATATAGGACATGAAGAATATCGGGTCTACTTGCGGGTTAAATAAAGTAAACTACCAATGATATATCGATACTTGGTTTCATCAACCGATTTACCTTTTTCATCCTTGTCGAGTTTGACGTTTGTTGCCATTGGAGTTGCAATGGTTCTTCCTTCTTCAATCCCAAATTTCTGTAGAAGTTCTTTAGTATACTTTGATTGTGAGATGTAAATACCTTCATGACATTGTTTGATTTGGAGTCCAAGGAAGAAGTTGAATTCTCCCATTATGTTCGTCTCAAATTCACCTTGCACTAACTTAGAAAATTTATTGCACAAAGATTCATTAGTAGCACCAAAAATAATATCATCTACATATAATTGAACTAAAAGGCTATCTTGACCTTTTTCAAAAACAAAGAGTAGTATGAACTTTGCCTCTTGTAAAACTATTTTCTGAAAGAAAAGAATTTAGTCTATCATTCATGCTCGGGGTGCTTGTTTGAGACTATATAAAGTCTTTTTAAGTTTATAAACATCATTTGGTCTAGAAATATTTTCAAACCCTAGAGGTTGTTTAACATAAACTTCTTCTTGAATAAAACCATTTAGAAAAGCAGAATTAACATCCATTTGGTAAAGTTTAAAGTTTTTAAAACAAGAATAAACAAGTAAAATACCGATAACTTCTAAACATGTTATGAGTGTAAATGTTTCATCATAATCATGACCTTATTCTTGACAATAACCTTGAACTACTAACCTTACTTTATTTCCAATAATGTTGCCTTGATCGTCTAGCTTGTTCCGGAATGCCCATTTTGTTCCGATGATAGCTTGTGACGGAGGACAAGTGTGATAACCAATATTATATTATGGTTTTAATTAGAAGTTAATTTAGGAGTTATTTTAGCCTTTTAGGAGATGAATTAGGGGTTAGTCATTTTAGGGGCTAGTTATTTTAGGGGCTAATTTAGGTTTAGGGGTTAGTATTACTTAGTGTATATATATATATATATATATATATACATATATATATTCATTACTTCATACGAATTTTACACCACATTTATAATAATTATAAGGTAAAGATAGTTTTCTACTTTTTATTCAAGTTTCCTATATATATATATATATATATAATTCCCAATTCACAAGTCTTCTTTCAATATTTGTTTTACAAATTCTTTCATTAATTAGTTCAATTTATTAAAATCACATATTAATTATAGTTTTATTTAATATAGAAAACAAAGGGGTCAAAGACTAGGACGTTTATTGTTAATTTTTCTACATCGAATATCTGCAATTATTAAGGTAGGGATTTCTATATTATTTGTCTTTATTTAATGTTTCATGATTGTATTTTATTAGTTGCAATATATGTCAAGAGGAAATTAATTCATATAAGCTAGGGCCATAAAAAGGGTCCGGGATCAAAAATATCTTTGGGGTCAACCCGCAATGCTATATGCAGTAACTTGTTAGTCAGAGGAAAAAGAGAATATTAACGGATTAATTGTTGTAATTATGTGAATGCTTTACATGTTATATTAAATATTGACAGATATATCCCTACTGAGCGAGATGAAGTTCACCCCTATTGTTTTCATGATTTTCTGGTTGAGGAATCCGGGTGAAGATATGATGTTGTGGATGGTGGAATAAATCATGCTATATTTATATTTCAAATAATTATGATCGAACTAAATTTTGGGTTTATGACTTTATTTTTTTTTTTGTTTTATGCTTGGAATAATTGTTGGATATTTAATTTGGAAGTATTATTATTATTATTATTATTATTATTATTATTATTATTATTATTATTATCATCATCATCATCATCATCATCATAATGATATTTTTTTTCTTAAGAATTAAAAAAATTCTAAATCGACTTTTCGATAATTATTGGGATCACTTTAATTTATAAATTTGTGTTTTCTTAATAATATTTTTAGAGTACTTTAAATTCATGAAATTGGGTCGTTACAAGTGGTATCAGAGCAGGTCTACGTTTCTGTAGGCTTATTAAAAAAATTGAAAATTAAAATGTATAGTTTTTTAAGAAAAAATAATAAAATTCAATTGTATAAGATAAAATGGTGTAATAACACCCACCTCGGTCATTTCTTGCCGGTATTCTCAAGGTATGAGAATTATTAATGCAAGTTACATTATACAATTGTATCAGTATGCTCATTTACGTCATGATGTATTTTATTATGATTCTATGTTACTATATTCTTCTTTAGAATTATAATACCAGTTTATATATTAGATGAATAAAAATTTTGTATTGCTTCAAAAAAAAAAGTAAAAAAAAATAGACTTATGGTTGCAAATGCTCATATGTAGATGGCGGGAACTCGACACTCGCAAGCGAAAAAAGAATAATAATAATAACTGGGGTCCGAACTATCCCATTAGCCGACTCAGTTATTATTTCAACTATCAAATTGAAGAGAGGGACAACATTGGAGAATATATAGTTAAAATTCACCAGTTGTGGTACAATGTGTGGAATGTCATCGGCACTCCAAATGAATGCGCTGCCTCCCGTAGAGTGATTTATATCTTACACTTGTTTTGGAACGTCAAGAATGAAAAGCTTTATGCCTCATTATTGGAGTATGATGGGCATGGCGACCGACCCAAAATCAACTACGGGACATTCACTGCCAGGTTATACGACAAATGGATTGAGTTTTTGAACAATGAGACTAATGCAGAAGATGAGGAACCGGAAGGAAACCTGAAAGATGATCTGGAGGATGATCCAGAAGAATAACCAGAAGAAGATCTGCGGGAAGATGAAGACATGGATCAATAGAGATAGATGGGTCTATGTATTGCAACAATTGATAAATAAATCCTTATTTTATATAAAGCTTAGTTGTCCTTTAATTGATACTAATTTATTTGACCATTATATTATGATATTTAGATTTTAAGTTAGATATGTCATACGAAATCCATTAATAACCTGAGATAAATGATAATAATAATAATATATTATGTATGACCTTAGGTATATGGCTTCCCGTCGTATAAATCAAGTCAACGGTGAGAACTCCACTAACACAGGAAATCAAACCACTGCTACTGATGGAGATATAATTGTTGAGTTCCTCAGAGGTGTGCAGAACAATGGGGACAACAACAACAACAACAATGCACGAGTCGTGGAATAATTCCGCCACTATCGTCCACCCACATTCAATGGACGCGATGGCCCGACAACAATAGAAGAATGGTTTCGATCGCTAGAGAGAATTTTTTGACTTATTGGTTGCACAAACAAACAGAGAGTCTTATGTGCTTCATTCCAACGCACTGAAGATGCTGATCATTGGTGGAAAGGGTATTGGAGGACCAAGACCGATGAAGAGTGGAATGCTTTAACATGGGATGAGTTCAAGGTGATTGTAATGGAAAAGGTTTTTCCACAATCATATCGGGAAAAGAAGGAGACATAATTCCATAACTTTAAATAAAGAAACATGACTGTCACAGAGTATGAGAGACAATTCAATCAACTAAGTCAGTTTTCTCCACACCTAGTGGATACTGATTTGAAAAAGGCTTTGAGGTTCAGAAGGGGACTTCGAGCACAACTATCAGGAATACTATCTGCTCAAGGGAATTTGAGTACTCGGTGATGGTGAGAAGAGCTCATGAGGTGGAGGCAAGTTTTGTTGGGGAAGAGGAGGAGAAAAAGTTGGTTGTGCTGTCAGAGAAAAGAAAATGGGAAGAGGCAAAATAAAATAAAAATAAAAATCAAACAAATAGATAAACACTGATGGAAATGCACGCCTAACTACACAAGCAGACATGCCAACTTGCCCAAAATGCAAGAAGAATCATTTTGGAGAATGTTTAGCTGGACATGAAAAAAATGCTTCAAGTGTAAGAAGCCAGGACATGAAGTCTTTAATTGTCCTTTCATAAATTTGATAGTATCTTCTTTTTCATTTTCTATAAGTCTACACAACTTAGCAAACTCATAAGAGTCATCGCTTTTCTTTGTAAGAAAAATAACCCAAGTATATCTAGAAAATCATCAATTATAACGAAAGTGTAATATTTTTCACTTAGACTAGCCGTGTCAATATCCCATACAAATCTAGGTAAATAAGTTGTAGAGGTTTGGCTGTGGGAATTTACTCTTTGGGCTTAAAACTACTTTTAACTAATTTATTCATTTGACAAGTGTCACATAAGCCAAGATTTTCAAAATTTAATTTCAGTACTCTTTTGACATGTTGATTTTTGTAATTATTTTGCAAATTTTATATCCAACATGTCCAAGTTGCCTATGTCATAAATTAGTTAAATCATTATTCGCAACAAGACAAAAAATATTTTGACTAACCAAATCACTTGTACAAATTTTGTAATGATTGCTTTTTCGACTAGCTTCACAAATAGTTTTAGCATTTTTGAGAATAAGACATTTTTCTTTATTGAAAAGAACATCATAATCTAAATCACATAGTTGACTAACACTTATCAAATTAAATTTAAGCCCATCAACTAATAAAACATCATGAAGAGAGAAAGAAGAATTACAATATCTTCATTGCCAATGATTTTGCCCTTGCCATTTCCGAACATAATCATTCATCCTTCTCATCATTTGATGTTGGTGAAGATATGTTCCTTTCCGGTCATGTGACATGAACATCCGCTGTCCACAAGCCAATTGGAATTTTCTTCCACCGTAATTGCCCTAAGTACCTACATTTAAATTATTTTTAAGTACCCTAGAATGTTGGAATCCATGGGGGTTAGCATTGAGACCTTTGGGTCTCCAAAAATAATTATTACTATTTCTAATCCTACAAGTGCTAGCAAGATGTCTATTTTTGCCACAATAAAAACAAGTAATAATTTTAGGACTACTAGCACGTATGAAAGTTGGAGCTTGGTTCTTTTTCTTGAAATCGGTTTGAAAAAGTGTGTTACCAAGTCCTAATTTAGAATGATCACTTCTTTGTGGACCAAGAATTTTTGTAACCTTATCGGTACTCAAGTTAAAACGCTGCATATCCTTTTTCAGTTTTCAATCTCTTTTCTGATCAATTATTTTTTGGAATCAAGACTCTTAATTTTAGCAAGAGTAATAGTATGAGCATGGTCAAGACATTCATAAGAAGAAAATAACTTATCTTTTTTTTTTAAAAATTTTTTTTAACTCTTTAAAATCCTTTTTCAAGTTCTTGTGTTTGCAAATCATATATCTAAACTCATTTTGTAATTCATCACAATCTCCTTGAAGTTCATCAATTAAAGAAGCAGAAGAAGAAGAGTTATAGCGTACCTCATTGTTTTCATCATCTATGGCCACAAGTCCTTGCTCGGATTCCTTTTCATCATCGGATGTTGCAAGTAGCTCGTCCCAAGTTTTAACATCCGCATTCAAGGCCTTCTTTTTTGAAAAGGACTTTTTATTCCATTGTTCCTCCTCCGCCATTTTGGTACAATCGGCTAAAAAGTGCCCGAATTTTCTGCATTTAAAGCATGAGTTGTCTCTTGCCTTTCTTGCCTTATTTTTATTGACAAATATGGTAAACTTTCATACAAGGGCGGCCGTTTTCTCATCATCCTCATCACTAGCATAATAAAAATTATTTGAGCTAGGGGCAAGACCTTTAGGAGTAGATTGTATTCCCGATTGAGAGGTGGATGCTTTGGAGTTCTTTATTTCTTTGAGGTAGACCTCATAAATGTGATCATTTCCAATAAGCTCATCAAACTTGAGAGTTTCAAGATTTTGAGCTTCCGTAATAGCTGTCACCTTTTCAAAATAAGAACCGAGAAGATCATTCAATACTTTAGTTACCTTGTCTTTTTCGGAGATGATTTTTCTGAGTGCCAATAGAGGATTGACGATATTGTCGAGCCTTTTTCCCATTTTCGAAATTCCTTCACCTTCGAACGTTATGAAGTTTTCGATGTCTTTAACAAGTATGGTTTTTCTAGCTTATTTAACCTTCTTAGTTCTTTCATAGATGGTTTCTAATTTTTTCCAAACTTCTTGTGCCGACCTTATTCCTCTAATATGATTATACTCGGTGGCAGTAAATGAACAATGCAAAATATTTAAAGCCTTACCGTTTAGAGAGAAAGACTTATTGTCATTTTCATAGAACTCTTTGAAACTTTTGGGAGCCATAGGTTCTATCCTCCAATTTATTGATTGGTTGATCTATTCCTTTGATGACCGCATTCTGAATATCAAACCCGCAACCTTGTAAGAAGCATTCCATTTGGTCTTTCCAAAATGCGTGGTTGTTGGCTTGTCGGTTGAGGCGCCCGGTGGTAAGATAGCTTTCATTCGAAGCCATGAATCTTTCCTCTTTACTCGCAATGAAGAACGAGATTGCCAAAAAGTTTGGATTTAATACAATTTGTTAGTCTAAGTGGCTCAAAATCTAGAGGAAGGGTGAATATATTTTCCGATTTAAGCCCTCTTTTTCGATCAAGATGAATAAGAAAAATAATAGTGCAGAAAAATGAATCAACACAAGATGATTTATAGTGCTTCAACCCACCTAGGGCCTACGCCCTTTATGGATGTGATTTTGAAAATAAAAGTTTATTAATTGATACCAATCAATTACAACCTTTTTGAAGAGCACCACACTCTTTTCACAACGACAACTTAGAAGAGCACCAAACTCTTCAATACCTATGATCCAACCAAGTATGTTCTTGACAAAAGAACACTTAAAAAACATGTCTTGTTTTGGATGATTTTACAAGTACAATTAAGATTATATTTTGAATGAAATATCACAACTCAAAAGTGTAAGTGTAATCTGTTTTGCATACTTTTATGTGCAAGTGGACATAATGTGTTGAAATTTTAGAATTGACACATTGTAGTATTTTGGCCATAACCCTCTCTAGAAAATTGATATTGAGGTCATTCAAGTAGCTATGGAAATTTAAGAGATAGATCGACAATTCATATGAAGGACCCAAAAGCAAATTCCGACATTTTGAGAGTGCGCGGTCGCTCGCGACTGACAACATTGTCTTGCGCGCGGAAATGCGCGGTCGCACACAGTGACTTCCTGAACACGTAATTCGCAATTGTTTTTCCATTTTTTGGCTCTTCCACATTGTATAGGACTCTAGACTTATAAATAAGACTTGGGGCATATTTCCGAACACTTTTACTTCTTATCACTTTTAAACTATAATTTTTGTTATTTTCTCTTCCATCCAACACTGGGATGGCTTGGGTTCTTCCCATCGAAGTTATTTTGTGGTTTAATCAAAGCGTAATATTTCTTCATCTTGTTGGTATGATTTCAATTATTTGGTGATTATTATTGTTTCATGATGACGTTTATGATTGTTAATTTCTTTCAACAATTTATGATCCCCTCCTCAAGCATGAACTAAATTTAATGTTCTAGGACTAGAATGATTTGATTCAAACAAACAAGCATGAGTATTGACTAATTGAATTGCTTTCCTGGATAAATTGCTTTACTTGATGATTAAAAGTTTGGCCAACTTTTGATTATTTTGAGGGAATAATTGAGATCGAAAGAAGATATTATTCCTGGACTAAATTTATTTATGGGGGTTAGATACGAATCAGAGATGTATTATCTAACTTGGTTAATGAAAATAGCAAATTAGTTAAGGATAGACCTAACCTGTGAATACTTGAGTTATCAGATTTAAGCCTAGTTTATATCTGTTTGTTATAGATGTTAATCGCATGATCAATTAGTTGATATTCTGCTTGCAAGCTTGATGAGATGATTCCAAAATCCTATATGTTTATCCATATCGTTTTCTCCAGGTTTAGTTGTGTTTAGTTTTAATTGTTCTTTTCGTTATTTTTCTTTAGGTAATTAAAAACACAAATTTGGTTAGAGTGTTTAGGATTTATTTTCTGTTATTTGTGTTGCAAAATAATTATTTGCTGGCTTAGTCTACTCCATCCCCAAGTCCACTCCCAAAGCAAAACGATTCAGGTAGTTTCTTCATTAATATTACCTTTGGGAATGGTAAGAAAGTCGAAGGTATGCTGATCTCGGAGCTGGAATTAACCTTCTGCCTTACTCTATATTTAAACAATTAAATTTAGGAAAATTGAAGTCCACCAGTTTATGTTTTGCAACTTGTTGATATGTCCCTTAGGCATCCTAAAGGTATTGTTGACGATATTTTGGTCCAAGTAGACGGTCTTAAAATTCTCATGGATTTTGTTGTCTTGGATATGGGGAAGGATAAATGTATATTTAAAGATTACACTATACTGTTGGGTAGACCGTTCATGTCCACCATTAATACTATGATAGATGTCAAAAATAGAAAACTAAGTATGAATGTATTGGGAGAAACTTTAACATTTTCAATTTTTGATATAGCTAGTAGTCTTGCTTGTGCCTTGCATGATAATTTATTGTTGACTCTATTGATTCTGCCGTGAAAGATATCTTATGGCAAGAACACGATGTGATTCAGAATGAAATTCAACCAGATAAAAAATCCAATATGGTAATAAAGGTCTTGCTCAATGACCTGCCATGATTTTTTTAGTTGATATCGTCAAGCTAATGACGTTAAAAAAGCGCTTCTTGGGATGCAACACAAACATTTTTTCCTTTGTTTGAGCTTGCATTTGGTGTTTTGGTGCATGTTAGTTTGATTTTTTTTTAGTTTATATGTGGTATTTTATTTTTCCTTCACATGGCTTTTGTAGGACTGATTATTCATGTGATTGCTTTAACCGTTTGTCGATTATAGCATTCTCCATGGATGTCTCTCTATCCTTCAGTTTTATATTCTTTACGCATTGAGGTCATTGCATGATTTAAGTGTGAGGGATGGATTGTCATTGTATATATGTTATGGTTGCATGTGGTTGGTTATCACTAGCCTTATAATTGTTACAAACCGTATTGTGTTGGTGAATTGACAAGAAATATATGCCAAAATTTGATTTTTTATTATGAAATTATACCATGAGCTTGATACGTAGGATTTGGCTACAATTGTGAATTTCTCTTTTTGGTAGACAAGTTCGGCGAGAGTTAAATGATAGCCTAGGTTGTGGAGCTTGAATTATGAGGTTTCGTTGATGTTTATTAAGTTGAGACCCTGTTTGAATTATTGTATACGCAAGATTGCTAGCTATGGGAAAAAAAATAAAAAAAAGAGCAAAAAAAATAAAAATTTTAACAATTGAAATTATACTCCTATGTTTGTTGCTGCTTAGTAACTAGGAGCATTTATGAGCTCCATGTTTGTCTTTTACGTAAAATGGGGACATAAATATGAGTATGAGAAACCACCCTAGGAGCCTTTGGAAAAAAATCCAAAGTTTACACCTAGTGGAAGGCATTTCGAAAGTTCTAGCGGAAAAAAAAAAAAAAAAAGGAAAAAAAGTAGAAAAAAAGAGAAAAATAAATAAATTCGTGACTAGTGATTGAGTGGTTTGTTGTGTTCAACGGGGATGCAACTTATAAAATGGATCTGAAACTTAGCGAGGATGGCCAAACACCTTTGTTAGCTTTTAACCTTAGCCGGGTGAGTCTAATGTGGAGTTTAGTGATCAATTCAGGTTGGATCCGAGGTGGATAGAACATGGTGTTATTAATTAATCGAATTTCAAATTACACTTGATATTTCTTGTTGGGGTTTAACGACACAATTATTTGCTTGAGGACAAGCAAAAGGCTAAGTGTGGGGGAGTTGTATTGCATGTTTTTGTGTGTGTTTTTTGTGACGATTTATGCATATTTTTGGCTTGTTTTATTTCCACATTGCTTGTTTTAGTATTATGTTGTGTGATTTTATTGGTTTTCTAGGTTTTGGTGGAAAAAACAAGTTTTGGAGCAAGAAATATTAAAACGTCATTTACAAGAATCACTGCTTGATCGTCAGACTTTGGATGTAACGTTCGTGATACGAAGTATAATTGACATGATTCATAACCATTGGAAAGCTAAGACAAAGTTCTACAATATCTATTTCTCACGCTAAATGCAAATGAAGATGTTTGGATGGGTTAAAATCATGTGCAAGTGAACAAAATGTGTTCAAATTTTAGAAATGACACGTTTTAGTATTTTTATCATCACTCTCTCTAGAAAATCGATATTGAAGTCTTTCAAGTGGATATTGGAAAACTAAGAGATAGATCTACAATTCATATAAAGGACCCAAGAGCGAATTCCAACGTTTCGAGTGGTGCGTCGTGCACAAAGTGTGCGCGGTCGAGCTTGCCTGCAACATGTGATAAATGTCTTTTTATGCATGTTTTATGTATGTATTTGAGTAAAATTTGAGTTATTTTGTTGTTAGTTTCGTTAGTGTTTGATCGTACATTGTTCATACTCTTTGTGAGGTACTTTTATTGGTGTAGATTGACCATTCGGGGCTAATTTTGGTGAATTTCGGACCATGGATTCATGTCAAAACATACCGGGGAGTTTAAGGATGCAAAAACGCTCGAAATCCCAAGCCAAACACGTCATTTTGGGGCCTTTTGGTCCAACACGGGCAGAGGGTGTTAGCAACACGGCCATGTTCACTGGGAGCTAAAAACTCGAAAAAAATTGCACAAAACAGCCTCCGACACGGCCTAGCCGTGTTCCCCAACATGGCCGTGTCCAGCTGACTTCCTGCACAATAAAACAGTACGACCTGACCGTTTTGGGCGACATGAGCGTGTTCGGATCACTTTCCAACATCAATTTCTGGTGGAATTTGTTAAAAAGTCATCTACCAAGCTTTTTGACCACTTTTGAGCACATTTACACCTCATTTTGTTGCACTAATTCCTTACTTTCCCACATGATCATATGAAAATAATCATCCTAACAACCCAACTCATAAAGTTGAGCATTAAACTATCAAAAGATGACATTATTAAGGAATACTTTCTCCAAAATAATGTCTATAAAAGCCAAGAGTATGGGTTGAAGGAGAAATTCATTCACATACATAGAAAATCATATTTTGAGATGAAAGTTCATATTTTGGAGAGGAGAAACACATATTGTGGTGAAGAAGAGAGTTAGAAGGCTTGGATCACCATGGAGGCGCTAAGGCACAAGGATTGAAGATCGCTCGGAGAACAAGATGAACTCCACCACTTCATCATCATACTTCCAACAGGGTAGTCTTATGTTGGTTTTGGAAGTTTTAACTTCAAGTATTCATGTTGATTTCGAAAGAAACTTCTTGTTTAATTGTTGTTTTCATTCTCAATTCCATCATGAGTTAAATCACTAGTGTTTGAATGTGATGAACCCTATAACTTATTTGTGTTTATTGGTTTGAATGTTTTAATATATTTTCTTATGCTTTTATGCGAGTCACTTATGTTATGTTTTGTTTATTTGAATTGGTATATGCGCAATATTGATTTGAAGTTTATTTTTCCTTTCGGGAAATCGAGAGATTCATGGTGAAATAGAACCAACATAAGTGAAAGGAGTTGCATGCAATCCTAGATATAGGACGACATAAATCTTTCGGATTAGGGTCAAACCTAATATGGGAATTCACAAATTGTTAACTCAATCTTAGGGGTTTTAACTAGAAAGAGATTTCAGTTAATCAACTTGAGGTTAGGAGTTATTCGCGCTCGACAGAGGGTTTAACTTAATTTAGGAATGCCTACGGTCCATGAAGCATGATAATATGTTAAGGGATGGTTAAAACTTAAGGGTTATGGTTGTATTCATTTTGGTAAAATCACAAAACGTTCTAGAGGAATTCATATTCAAGCACATTTATATCCATCATCTTCTAATCCGAGTGTATCTAATATCCTTCGTGTTCTTAGTTGCCTCTTCCACTTTTATTTGCTTTCGTTTTATTTTTACTTTGCAACAAACTATTTGGCGAATTTGTAGGCTAGATAATAAAAAGACGGCAATTACTAGTACTCATAGTCCTCGTGGGAATGACACTCGATACTCGCTTAGCTTTGCTATAAACGATAGGTGCACATACCTAGGCTGTTTTTAGGAGTAGCTTCCGCGCCATCAAGTTTTTGGCGCCGTTGCCGGGGATTATGATATTAGGAACACCTTATTTTTATTAATCTAGTCATTTTTTTATTTTTCTTTAATTTTGTTTTTCTCTTGTTTGGGCAGAATGTGAAACTCGTCGCGGATCAGGAAACTTTACTTGGTAATATTGTGACCAATTCGCGCAACAAACCTCCACAATAAGGTGATGTAGTCCAGCTATACGACTATAAAGAAAGCGCTGACCGGGAAGCAACCTGATAGTTCATTGTTTTCTATTTTTTTATTGAGTCATAGGAGTCATGAATCAATAATTGGATATTTTGGTGGGGTGTTGGTATCACCTCTATCTTACTTGAGCAAATTTGAGCTTTCACGGTATTCGAGTTTTTGTTGCAAATTCGTGTTAGATATGCATATGCCGGTGAAATCCCTCGACTGAACAACCCAATGGTCGCCCCGCATCGATTCCACTCTCGCAGTAAGGTCATTTATTTCCTTCTTTTCCCTTTCTTTTATTTTTAGTTTATGTTGTTTTTTGTGTGTTTTGTGTCTATGTCCATCTCTTTCTCTCACATTGAGGACAATGCGAATCTTTAAGTTGGAGGTGGATGTGATTGCATGCTTGTTAGAATTTCTCTTTGGAATGCTTGTGTTTTGAATTTGTTGATGGAAGATATGATTTTTCAAGGAAACAAATTGAGTATTTGTTAGTCAATAACTTGGCCAAATTACACATGAATTAGCTTTATAATTTGTATTTTTTAAATGCAAAACAATTGATTGTCTTGAATAGATTGACATGGATGTGGGTTGAATTTAGACGAGACTTCTAACACTATGATACTTGATTTGTTAATACATATATGACAATTCTTAGGGCTATGAAATTCGAGAACTCTTGATTTACTAGTGGTTGACTAGTTGTTAAACCAAGCCAAAGAACAAAAAAAAAAAAGAAAAAAAAAAAAAAGAATAGCAAAAAAAAGGGGTCGAATCGAGGTTATACTCCTCTATTTGTTGTTGCTTAGTAACTAGGAGCATTCATGAGCCCCATGTTTGTCTTTTACGTAAAACGACGACACGAATATGAGTATGGAAAACCACCCTAAGAGTGTTTGAACGAAAATTCAAAATTTAAACCTAGTGGAAGCATGCCTCGAACGTGTCCTAAAAGAAAAAGAAAAAAAAAGAAGATGTATATTGCTTGCATTTCTCATTCCAATAAAGTTCAAGAAGCTTGGTTACATGACTAGTAGACTAACTACAAAAATAGATTTAGTTTTTATATTTTCTTAGTGTTATTGGATTGAAGTTGTGCATAACTATCAATATTTGTGGAGTGATGAGTTCTGTCTAAATATGACCCATTGATATTAATGTTTTTACTTGACAATCGATCGGTTTGCAAAACTATGTTTTTACTTAATAGCTAATTTGAGTTGAGAGGGCTATGAATTTGACTACTTTTGTTCAATATGTTGAGAAAAAGATCTTCCTTGTGTGTTGTGATGTATTAAATCCATCATTATGGTTTTATGTTTTGCTTGAGGACAAGCAAAGTTCTAAGTTGGAGGTGGTTAAATAATAAATAATAAAAAAAGAAAAATAAAATAATAATAATAAAAAATAAGAAGATATAAAATACATTTTATTATATAATAATAAATTAAAAAAATAGAATAAAAAATATGTAATAAAAATAATTAAATAAATAATAAATAAATATAAATTTATAAATATTATTTAAATGAAGAATTATAAAAAATTATTTATTTATTTATTTTTTTTTTGGCGCCGTTCTATCTCGCATGCATGCGATCGTGCGTGGTTTCGCATGATGATGACTTTCTCGAACACGAAATTTGCGATTGTTTTACGTTTTTTGGCTCTTCCACCTTATATAGGACTCTAGACTTATAAATAAGACTTTGGGAGCCTATATGTTCGAACTCCTTTACTTATTAGCACTTTTAAGCCCTAATTTTTGTTATTTTCTCTTCCATCCAATACTGGGACTGCTTGGGTTATTCCCATCGAAATTATTTTGTGGCTTAATCAAAATGTAATATTTCTTCATCTTCTTTGTCTGATTTCAATAGTTTGGTGATTATTATTGCTATATGAAGATGTTTATGATTGTTTTCTTTCCTTCAATTGAAATTATGATCTCATCCCCAAGTATGAACTAACTTTTTTGTTCTAGGATTATGATGATTTGTTTCAAACAAATAAGCATGAGTATTGACTAATTGATTTGCTTTGCTGAATAAATTGCTTTACTTGATGATTAATTGTTTGGCCAACTTTTGATTGTTTTGAGGGAATAATTGAGATCGAGAGAAGATATTATTGTTGGGAAATTTATTGTTTAGATTTTGATGAATGCCATGTAAAACTTAGAATAGGAAGTTGGCACCCCAATTTTTGTTGTAAATCGCATTGTAATAAATAGGGATGGTCAAGTTGAGTTAAGTCGCTATGCCCAAACATGCAAGAAGACAACCGGAGACTAGAAGGAAGACTCACCGCAAGACAAATTTGAGTATGGCAAAAGAAGAGAAGACGGGAACTCTATTTGAAGGAGCGGTGAGATGCGGTGAGTGGAGTATCGATCAAGTCAACTTAAGAAAAGCCAAGTCTCAAGTTGAAGTGACAAGAGTCATCCATGATTGGAAGTCGACTTAAGTCACCGGGGAAAGCAAGGAAATGCAAATAAGTCGAGATAATCGAAAAAGATCCGTTGCCAGACGAGTAAATCAAGAGAATTACTTAAAACAAGTAATATCTCCATGCTACCTTTCTCAAGTGCTCGGTCCCGAGAAGCGTGCAAAAGGAATAAACCAATGGGAAGCACTACACCGTGTCGAACTAACGAAAAGGTGGGGAACAATTCATACGAGGAAATGGCAATTCCAAGGATCGCAACAAGACAAGCCAACGACCACAAGTGACTTTAAAAAATAAGCCTATCTGTTCAACGGGCAGATTTTTGAAAAGCTCACTATAAAAGGCCGAGGAATAACTCGAGAAAAAGAGACAGAGATTACGCAGTTACCCGAACCACAAACATTCAAGCAATTATTAGAATTGTAACTCGAAATATTCTCAAGTTATTAAACGCTCAATCCTCAAGCCTACACTACGAAGAACATCAATCCAACACTCATGTGAAGGAAAGATAACTTCAATCGTTGAAGAGGAATTATCAAGATTCAAGGGGTCTACATTCCACGAAGGATTGTAGGAAGGTTCAAGGTCGAACCAAGTCTTGAGCTTTTGGAGGGCTTCGTGATCAAATCCAAAGAGCTTGAGCAAGTGGGTCAGTAGTAGCAAGGCAAATGGCCCTATGAAGAAACCGAGTCGCACGAGAAGCCACCGAGTGATCAAGGCGCGTCTCCAAATCGAGTCCCAAAGGATCAAGTCGGTGGATCAAGACTTGTATCCGGATCGTTACCACTTTGTATATCGATCAATACCTAGTGGATTCCTCCAGAGTTGGAGAAGAGAGGAGTAGAAGAATTACCCCATCTTCGAACCTCTATAAAAATCTTATTGTGTCATTTACATTTAAAGACTTTAATTCTTGCATCATATTTGTTTAATTTCACGACATATTTGCTATCCATTAGATAATCTCTAAGTACTAAATCAAGCTCTAAATCTCTACTTAACCAAACTTAAGGGTGTTAAGTCTTCCGCTGAAAAACAAACCACGTTGAGTTGAGTTAATTTAGACTTAATAAATTTGAGTTATTCCATCAACAACTCGGTT
This sequence comes from Rehmannia glutinosa, assembly GCA_016081115.2. NCBI lineage: Eukaryota > Viridiplantae > Streptophyta > Magnoliopsida > Lamiales > Orobanchaceae > Rehmannia > Rehmannia glutinosa. Next base: position 15,831,458 of record CM071925.1, read on the forward strand.
GAGTCTCATTTGAGAGACTAACTCTTGATTAACTAAATTGGTCATCCACCAAGGACACAACCGTAGTATCAACTCGAACTTTTAAAAGGACTAAATCAAAAATTTGGTAAGGTTTATTCAACCCCCTTCTAAACCTTACACTTACACCCCTTGGGATCTACAAGTGGTATCGAGCGGCGGTTGGTTCATTGAGCCTTCCTTCCAGTTGAACTAGATCTCCAAATTTTTCAAAGTCCGCTTTAGTACTTAAACTTTCAAAACTCTTTTTATCATTAAAATTTATTATCATGGAAGCAAATTTGACACGCATCCCTATGTTCACAATTGAAGAATTTGATGATTGGAAAATTCGTATGCGGTGCTCATCTATCAAAGATTACATGATGAGATGTGGATAGTGATAGAGGATGGACCACCGCAAATCTTAAAGGTGAACACAAGGTAGAAGAAGAGTCGGTGAAGGCGAAGAGGATATAGCTCCAAGACCACTATGATCGAAAAACCAAGAACTGAATGGACAAATGATGATGAAAAATATACAACCTGGACAATGTAGCCAAGGACATCCTTTACAAAACCTTCGACAAAGCCATGTTCAATAAAGTCAAATCATGCAAAACGGCTAAAGAAATGGGACAAACTAACATTGATTTGTGAAGGCTCGGAGCAAATCAAAGAAAATAAATTATCGTGGTCGTTTGACGTAAATTTGAGAACTTCAAAATGATCTCGGAGAGAACCTAGATCAACCGGATGCTCGATTCACGTAAATCACCAACGAGCTAACTACACTTGGAAAGGAATATACACTGAGAATGAAATGTGTATGAAGATCCTAAAAGTCTCCCAAACCTGAATGGGAAATGAAGGTCATGGCACTAAGACATTCCATGGACCTATTAAAGACATCCAACCATGAACTATTCTCGACCTCAAAGCCTACGAGTTTGAGCCGAGAAAAAAGACCAGGAAGAGACAATTTTGTACCCAAAACAATGCTCTAATTGTTAAAGATGGGAAGAGAGCCGATGTCAAAGAAGAAGTCATTGACCCGGAAGAAATAGCCCTACTAGTAAAAAGGTTCAACAAGTTCTTCAATAAGAATTACAAGAGAGGCAAGGGCGAATCCTCCGAAGACACTCATCTCCTCCAAATCAAGGAAGATAGGCCAACCAAGAGAACAAATCATCAAAAAGTGAATATCAAAGGGTCGACAATCCAAGAATGGAAAGAGTCGATCAAAAGGTTGAATATCTATCTATTGAACGTAGGCAACCAGGTCACTACGCCAATGATTGCCCATATCCTGTAGTCAACAAATGCGGGAATGAAGAAGAAAGAAAGGTCTTGAGAGAAAGAAGACAAGAAAAGAAAAAGGCAATGTTGGTCGCAGAGACTCGCCGAGACAACCAAGTCAAGAGAGACAGTGATTCAGAGCAAAGAAGCCGACTACTCAAGTGACTCGAAGAAGAAGCCATGATCCTGTTTGAAGGCCAAGGAACAAGATCAACTCGACCAAGAAGATGAGGTACACTCTAACTCATCAAACTCGATTCTAGTGATAGTGATCGTGACACACACACTTCATCACCCACTCGATCTTTATGATTCATTAGGCAAAATGATGAAAGATTTTGAACACATTAAATCCTCACACACACTACTAAATGAGGAAAATAGCCTACTCAAGAGTTAAAACTCACGGTGACTAAGGAGTTGAGTACTCTAAGTCAAATAGTGATGAGAATAAAAGTTTAAAGGCTGAAAATGCCAAGCTAATAGCGTAAATATCTCGCCATAGAAAAGAGGGAGAATGACCTCAAAATGTAATTGCCTCATTCACTAAGGCATCTAAATCATTGGATGATCTTATTATGAGTCAAAGAGAATGTGGAGACAAGACAGCTTAGATTTAATTCCTCGTGCTATGTCAAACTCCGAAAGTAATTTTGGAAAAAGGATCTTCAAGCAATGAAGAGTCTAAAAATCCAAAACTCCAAGGGGTGCACACACATTCACTCCAAAGCACAATTACAAGCAAACGGCCTTGGTTATAAAGGAAAAGGAAAACAACTGTTGAGTGCGCTGAAAGGAAAGTGAGAAGAGATTGATCGAGTTCCTCAAAGAAACTCCAAACAGTAAAAATACTGTAAAGAAGAAGAAGAAGAGCTACCAAAAACCCTTAAAATCTATAAAAGAAATACATATGATGGGAATGGTAGAAAATATCCAAGCCAAGCCGATTGGAATTATGTGAACTATCAAAGATAGACTTATGGAATATAAGCCCAAATGGCAAAGGCCTAGAACTCAAGAAAGGCCATTCCAAAAGTATAAGAGCTTTCATCAAAGACACACATATGCACTAGGCACTACACTCGAGACACCACAATTACCCAAAGAAGGCGATTGCTAAAAACACATATACAAACATACAGACAAAAAGATTTGTATGAACCTAGAATCCCCAAGCAATTTGCCAAGATTAATTATGATTATGACACGATAGATGGCAACCCCTTAGAGTCAAATCATTTGGCTATAAGTTGGTTGGATCATCTTACAATTCTAACCCCTCAGACTCGACAAGTATGGGTACCTAAAACTTAATTTCCTTGATTGCAGGGTTCAAGAATAAAAGTGAGTGTCAAGGAACCTGGTACATGGATAGTGGTCATTCCGGACATATGACAGAAATAAGAAAAATCAAAATTCAAGGAAGTTAAAGGAGCAAAAGTCATATTTGGAGGAAATGAAGCTCCAGGTGAAATAAGAGGCATTGGATCCATCAAGAGGAATGGATTAGAAATCACAGATGTTGCATATGTTGAAGGACTCAACTTCAACTTGCTAAGCATCACCAACTCGTGACAATGGCTATAATGTTGGATTTAACATGGGTATATGCCAAATCAAGGAGGTGAATCGAATGAAGTTGTGTTACAAGGATGCAGACAAAAGAACATGTATGTAGTAGATTGGTCGACCGCTACACCCAACACTGTCTACTAGCAAAAAGCACAAATTGAATCAAGTTGTCTGTGGCACAAAAAGCCGAGTCACAATTGAATTTCAAAACGATTAACAAGCTTGCCGAAGTAATCTTGTGGAAGGACTTCCGACTCAATATACAAAAAGGAGAGTATATGTGACGATGTCGAAGGGAAAACAGATCAAATCATCATTCAAAGAAAAGACCGCCCATCTTCAACAAGAATATTACATCGCTACATATGGATCTATTTGACCCAGTGGAACCAAAGCTAGCATAAGTGGAAAGAAATACACCTTGGTGGTAGTAGATGATTACTCAAGATATACATGGACTATATTCATGTGTAAGAAGAAAGAAACTCTACGTAAACTACCACAAACGGTGATGAAGAGGATTCAAAATGAGAAGAGCCAAACCATTATCAAGATAAGATCGGACAGAGGAACCGAGTTTGTCAATGGAATAATAACTCAAGATTGTATTGAAAATGATATTGGTCATGAACTATCTGCAGCAAGGACTCCACCATTGAGAATGGAGTTGCGAGAAAGAAGGAATAGAACTCTCAAAGAAGCAGAAGGACCATGTTAGTCAAGCGGGGTTACCAAAAAGATTTTGGGTCAAGCAATTAACACAACTTGTTACACTCAAAACAGATGTATGATAAAGAGACAAAACGGTGACAAAGACTCCCTATGAGATTTGACCGGGAGAAAACCAAATGTTGCATATTTTAGAATATTTTGATGTAAATGCTTCATCCATAACAATGGCAAAAACAATCTAAAGGCTTTTGATGCTAAAGTCGATGAAGGTATCTTCTTGGGATACTCAACAAAGCAAAGCCTACAGAGTACTCAACAAAAGGACTATGGTTGCGAAGAATCCATTCATGTGGTATTCGATGAGCCAAATGTAAATGGAGAAGACATTGAAGAGTCGGTGATAAGTCAATCATCCAACCATACGAAGAGTCCCTATCTTTCAAGTCAAGCGGAATTATAAACTCGAAGAAGATGAGATAGTGAATCTCAAAAACAATGGAAAATTTGCGCTAAGTGACTACGAGAGAGTCGATCAAAGCAACATAGCCGCTAGACGATCAATCCAACTAACTTACTTCAACTTGATGTAAGATGGTGAAAGACCATCCACCGTAACTTGTCATTGGAGATATAAGAGAAGGTGTCAAAACAAGATCGAGAACTCAACAAGAAGCTATGTTCACATGCTTTATCTCGCAAATAGAGCCCAAAGATGTATTACAAGCATTGGATGACACACATTGGATTCAAGCTATGCAAGAAGAGTGAATCGTTTGAAAGAAATAAAGTATGGGAATTAGTTCAAAGACCCACCCATCAAAACGTTATTGGTACTAAATGGGTGTTCGAAACAAGATGAACGAGGAAGGTTCGTGGTAAGAAACAAAGCAAGACTAGTAGCCAAAGGATATTGCCAAGAATAAGGAATAGATTTTGATGAAACATTTGCCTCGTAGCAAGATTGGAAGTAATAAGGATGTTTCTTGCCTATGCGACTCACAAGAATTTCATTGTATATCAAATGGATGTAAAAAGTGCATTCCTAAATGGTTTATTGGAAGAAGAAGTGTATGTTGAACAACCTCCAGGATTTGAGAGAAGACTCTTGGAGATAAGGTATACAAACTCAAGAAAGTTCGTATGGATTGAAACAGCACCCCAGAGCATGGTATGATATTTTGTCACAATTCCTAACCGAGAATGGATTCACAAAAGGAAAAGTAGATAGAACACTTTTCGTAATTCAAGACAAGAAGAGTATCTTCGCTTGTTCAAATATATGTGGATGACATCATTTTTGGATCCACAAACAAAGAGCTATGTGAAAAATTTTCAAACCTCATGCAAAGTAAATTTGAAATGAGCATGATGGGAGAGCGACATTCTTCCTTGGACTCCAAGTGAAACAATCAAGGATGGAACCTTCATAAGTCAAACAAAATACAGGAGAGATTTAATGAAGAAATTTGGTATGGAGGAGAAGTCTTCGTGAAAATACCAATGAATACATCATCAAAATGGACATGGATGCAGATGGCAAGCCTGTAGATCAAACAAGATACTGAGCACTTATTGGATCATTGCTCTATCTCACAAAGCCAGGTGCCGACATCACCTTTGTTGTAGGTGTATGTGCAAGATTTCAATCTGCTCCAAAAGAGAGCCATGACAAAAAGCCTAAGAGAATCTTGAGATACTTGAAAGGAAGCCAAAAAGTTAGCTTATGGATAGAGGCTTGAGAGATTTGCTGAGTTTTTCTTGTTGTGATTGTAGATGAATTGTTGTTTTGATCCTTCAAATTCTTCAACTATTTATTGAGGAGCTTTAAGATTTAATTTCCAATATAGGCTCCTCCAATTTGAATTTTGTCTGCTAAAGAAGGATAAAAAAGATCTACAAAAATGATTAAGAAATGATAAAGTGATTTTTGCTGATAAATGTTTAAGCAATAGATAGAAATTGTTGTCAAAAACTTTAGGGCGACCAGTCGCTATGATGACAATTCAAAAGTTTAAACCGTTGGATCAAGATTTGATAAAAATCGACATCTAGGGTGACCGGCCGACCGGTCGCTATACATTTCGATCGGTTTCTGTGGAAAAGACCGTTCCATCGAGAAACAGAGAGTTTTTAAAATAAAATTGAAACTCCCATGCACTGGTCGCCCTCCCTGTTTTAGTCTCTCTCTTTTACTTCTATTTTGCAAACATTCAGGTACGGGTCTCCCTATAGGGCGACCGGTTGACCTCATTACAGAGAGGTTGTCCGATTTTTGTCAAAAATAAAGTTCAAGAAGTACTTCTAAAACTTAGTAAAAATCATTTGAAATGTTTTGAAGTATTTGGACAACTTTTCGAAATATTGTTTTGGTATAAAACTTATTTATATGAAATCATGAAAATCAAAATAAAAATATTTTTCTAACAGCTATGGGGATTTTTGGAAGTAAAAGAGTGAACAACTTTGTTCCTTATTATCCACTTCAAGGAAATATATGGACCCATAAAATTGCAAATCATGAAACCTCTTATCAACCACACTAATAATTGTCTAGCTTGGAAGAAATATTTTATCAATTCCTAGCCGACTGTAAGGCAAGAAAGCAACAAATTGAGATAAAACTTCATTAACAATAATCTAAGTTGAAGGAAATTCTTATCGTAGAGAATATGACAAGACAACGGGAAATTGAGGACATAATATTATGAACCAAGACAAAATTTCAACAAATTGAGATTAAATATCAACATATATCAACGTCAACATCAACAAAGATTGACCAAATTAATAATGAACTGTTGGAATCATTCATGGGACCTGATGACATAGAAAATCATGAACATGAATTGCCCATTATAAAAAAGTAGACATCCTTCAAAGTTAGAGGAGATTTTGAAGAGTGGAATCCAACTGAATACCCCCGCATGCGTGACAATAGGCGGCTAAGCATTGATCCTCCTCACACTAGTGCACGGATGCGCAATCCAGCCCTCGACTATGCCATTGAACATCTCTACTTAGCATCCCTCCTCAACAAGGAGCTCCCTCATATTTCCCTGCCCCCCTCAATTTTCTATTCCAGTTACTCATATGGTATGTTACATTCCCTAAGACTACTTCGGAGATCCAAGCGCGGTGTAAAGCCCCAATGCTCCAAAGTAGGAGCACAATTTTTTTAAGCATACCAATGAAACCACTCCCTCGGAGGTGTAAAATTTCCTTGACTCCCGGAGAGCAACAAAGAAAGAGATTTTGTATCATACACTTGGACAAACTCCCGATGGATCCGCTACCAACATAGAGAACTCACAAAGAGCTCATTGTTCACCTTATTTCTTAGCTCCACCACAAGTGAATGACGTAGTTAATAGATATGGTAAGCAAGGTCGATCCCACAGAGACTAATAAATTAATGTACTAATTATTGAGATTATAATAGCACTGTTTTTATTTAGACTATCGAATTGTGATTGTTGTTTTATAAAACTAATAAAATATTCTACCATAAAAATAACAAAGCAAAGAGTCACGATAGAAAAGATCAAGTATATGGATGGATTCCAGGGTTATAATTTGATTAATCACTCTCTTGTTATCGATCAATCAAACAAAGTTATTATCTATCTTTTCTATAAGATAATCACTAAAGTAATTTATCATCTCTCTCGATTAAATTATTTATGCTAGCATCTCTACTCAACATAAAATAACAACTCCCAAAAGCATATAGGATCAGCAAATCCTCACAAATAATCACATAATTCTCAATCATGCAAATTATTCATGTCAAGTACTCAACATCTAGTATTGAAACTCATCTCTCGAATTATGAATCAACACATCAAACATGCTAAATCATTGGTCATATGATCAAACATGTAATAAAGCAAAGTACTCGAATATGGTTCGAAATAATAACTTCAATTAAAATCAATCATCAAACAAGAGTTAATTAACCTAATCCCAAACCCTTAATCATAAGATGTTTAGCCGGGACATGAGAAATGAATAATTCATAGACAAATTGTTCAGATCCATATCAAACTAGATGAAAATAAGAATACAATGGAGAAAGAAAACTCGGGGATATCGATGATCTCTTAATCAATCTTCAATCCTCAGCGTGGATGCGATCTTGACCTTTCTCTCGATTCTTCTAAAAGAAAGATGCTCTTTTTCTCGCTTTTTAGGGTAAAAGTGTGTGTCGTCTTTTGGGTCCGCCTCCTCTCAATTTATAACATCCTCGGACCAAACCTAAGTTGATACAAAGTAAAACTCTACAAAAGCGCACGACGGGCGGGCCGTGCCAAGGCGCATGGGCTCGTCGCGCCGAGTTGAACCTTGTGATTTTTTTTGAACAGATGCACGGGCCGCGGCGTATACGCATGACTAGCCCATGCATTAATGCGAATAGCTTTGCAGAAGATGCACGCACGGCCGTGCCTATGCGCGCACAGATGCTGCTCGTCGTCGCGGGCCATTTTTCGCCTGGTTCCTCCGATTTCTTCTTGGTTCAGCTCCATACTTCGCGTAATCGCCGATTCTTGATGGTTCGACATCGCAATGCTCTAAATTGCCACAAAAGTGCTCTAAATATTGTTATTTTCGCAAAATGAGCAAAGCGTATTATTTTTTCCACATATTGAGAACACGGCCCATATTACTATTTTAATACATGTTTATCAACTCATTTTAACCAAAACCATGTCCAAAATACATGCAAAACTCACACTAAACACTAATTACACTAACTTGCCATCAATGCAAAAGGCCAAAAGGCTATCTCCAGCTTACTTATCACGGTATAAGATGACGAATATTTCCCAAGGGAATATTACATCCTTTCATGGAACTAGTCAATGTAACCTCATATATTCAACATGAGAGCTTGCCAAGAACCCTCTAACCAAACTTACATCTCGAAAGACTCACACATAGCATGAATCATTAACATACTCTCTGGAAGTCCAGAAAGTAGAGACACACGGAGTAAACTTCAAGCAAACTATGAGGATTGCAAACGGTCGAGCACAATATTACAAGGCCAATTTGATTCTTGACAAGGCAACTCCCCAACACCTAAAGTATAACCTTACAAAGACCAAATTTGAACCAACTGAAGGCTCTCACACTCATTGTCCGCCCTAAGTCCTTAACAAACACAACAGTTCAAAAGCCACTCGCGAGAACCCGCACAACGAAGCGTGCCCATCTGCGCTTGGGCTCCCATCCCAGACCGTCACATAGTCCTATGTTAATTCTTCTCTCATTACCTTTTTCTACACAACAATGCTAAAGAATGTTAGGTACAAGAGAGGGCCAGTAACTAAGCTCACTAATGCAAAGAGAACCTGACATTTATCCATAAGCAGTATCCCCGGATATCTAGGACCTTTCCGGGCTTCATTCTAATGCAAACCTAGTAAGAAATGGCTCTATGCCATCTAAGGAAGCTCCTACCATAAATCATATAAGTGGTGACTCTATTCCATCTATAGCGTTATCTCTTGTACGCCCAGTAAGCGGTGGCTCCAACCATCCGCAACATCTCTTAGCATAAGTTCTATAATCAGTGGCTCTACACCGTCCATGGAGGATCTTCTTGTAAGCCCTGTAAGAGGTGGCTCCGCACCATCTATGGCATCCTTTACTGCTCAAGTCCTACACGAAGTAGCTACTCGCCAAAGATTACTCTAATTTATCCCTCCCTGCTCCCGCACTTTGGTCAGGGGGTGACCACAGATCTCCAAACGAGGCACTCTCGAAAGAATACTCTCCTCTAGTGATGTTACGTGCTCCAGGAGGTAGAGTCACCCCTCCCCGCGCTTGATTCGAGAGATGACTATAAACCTTGAAATGAGGCACTCTCCAGAGAATATTCTCTTCTATTGATACTACGCACTCCAAGAGGCAGTGTCACCCCTCTCGCGCTTCGGTCTGGGAAGCGACCACATACCTTGAAATGAGGCATTGTCCAAATAATACTCTCCTCTAGTGATGCTATGCGACCTAGAAAGCAAAGTCACCCCTCTTGCACTTCCGTCTTGGAGGCGGTCATAGAGCTCGAAACAAGGCACTCTCCTCTAGTCATGCTATGCACTCTAGGAGGTAGAGTCACCCTTCCCGCTACGCACGAAAAGGACAACAGGCGAGCCCACATACCTCAAAGCAAGGGACTCTCCAAAGAACACTCTACTCTAGTGATGTTACGCGCTCCAGGAGGTAGAGTCACCATTCATTCAGATGAATGGTTTATTACATTCCTGGCAGTGGCAATTTTTAACCACGAGCTTGTAGCTCAAGTGGTATTATTCCTCCTTTATAAGGGTGTTGACCGGGTTCGAACCCTAAGCATCTTTGATTTCTTTGAAATTTATTCTCTCCCCTCAAACCAAGACTCTAACTTATTAAAAAAAAAAAGATGAATGGTTTATTACTTGGACTCGAGTTTATTTATTATGTATTAAGGATAATTACAAAAAGTACATGAGGTCCAACCGAATTTAATTTTTTTTTCTTTCCCTCTAGATTTTTGTTTAGTGATGGTAAGGGTTATTGGGTGCAACCCTTGAAAGATAAGTTCACGATTCACAGAAGATACAGTGGTTATTTTGTAATTGGGCTAAATTAAATCACGGGTATTTTTTATAATTATCCCTATATATTATTATTGAGAACTTCCCCACTAATATAATTTTCTACTTCTAACACACAATTAAGGTTTTAATTAATTAAGGTCAGTTAATTATTTAATAATGGCACAACAAGATCGTCTAGTTTTTCTTCTCCTGATCGAGTATGATGGCTTGTTAAAGCTTTCTGCCACGATTGCGATGGCCGTGTCTGTCTGTTCTTGGTGAGAGCTGCCGGCGACCTTCAAGCTTGTTGACACGAACTTATTGCCCTCGCTTTTGTTTATTTCACCGTGCGTCCAGCGATATGGTGAATTGTTCCGACCGCTTTCAAGTTTTTTTCCCACTGATTAAATCTGTTAATTTATTCATGTGTATGTACGTACAGATTAATGGCAATATTGTGTCTTTCTTCTCTTGGTGAATTGCCGGCCGCTCTCATGCTTTGTGACAACGAGTTTTCCTTTGCCTTCTCCACTTAAACTTGCTGGCTGTTTATGCTTGTGGCCAGCTGGCTATATATATAGTTTTGCTGATGGTAATATTCCTTCTTCATTGGAAGTAATTGGAACCTTGGTCTTTCTTCCTTGGAAGTTGGAACCAGGAACATCTTTTTCTTATGCATTAAAATATTCTGTTTGATGACATGTTTTGAGTTGTTATGCATTTAATATACTTATAAAAATGAAAAAAATAATATAAAAGTTGTGAAAATAGAGAAATAAAAAGCATTGTTGGGTATCTATCTGCCTCAAATAGAGCGATACACTTAGTACCGATGAACAAATTACAGACTCAACAACCTATTATACAAATTAACTCTCGACACTTTTGTACTGAAAGAAAATTACAAGAAAAAATCAAAGTACAATGAAAATATAACAAAGAAAAATATAAGGGATAAAACCCTAAAACGGATTATGAAATAAATCGGATCAAGACCAGTTTTTCCCCAAACCACCAAGATGTCACCAGAGATCAAACCAGAGAACCAAGAAATGACACCCACTTAGCCAAGCCAACAATAGCCCTCAAGATCCCAAGTGTATGAAACCCTAGAAACCCAGTAAACCCTAGAAAATGCCCACAAACCTAGCAAACCCTAATCTCACAAAGAAAGTTGAGAGTCAGTCCACAAAGATGGTGAATTGTTAGAAAATACTCAGATCTAATTCAATCACCCCAAAATCACACAGAAATCCAGCGAGGTAGTGAGATTTCTAGAGAGAGAGATATCACAGGGTATCGGAGAAGGATCGAGAGAATAGCGAGAAAAAACACCAGAATAGTGAATTAGGCTTTGGGGCTAGGGTCATTTTATAGGGTCAATGAACGAACCAGATCAAGACTAAGGATCGGATGGCCAGGATAAGAGATGAAGGATCCGTGGACAAGCAATTCGGATCCCGCAGTCCGAGTCCAAGACCCGAAATCGATAGTGACGATATGCCCGAGGGGAAGAAAGAAGGGGAAGGAAGTTCATAGTAATACGGGTTCAACAGTTCACAGACGGGGGGCGATTTCATGTTGGGTCGCTAAAGTGGGCCAACAAGTATTGATTAATGGATCATATAAAATGGGCCAACTAATACAAAAATCTCCACCTTTGGCTCATTATGGATCATTAGGCAAACTTAAGGGAAATATAACTAGTCATCATCATCGCCTTTTGCCTTCCCAGCACATAGCCAAGACGGACTTGTGTAACAGAAGCACTTAAGCTAATTGTAACTGGATAAGGACCTCAACAAGCACACAACAAGTCAAGTTCCCCCCATTGAATTAATATAAGCACAAAGCAAACATTAACTCAACAGTTTTGGATTTAACAGAAATACACAATAAACTGTTAAACCCAACATAAGGGTAAGTAACCGGGGTAACTAATCACCAGTGTCAAAATTGAGAATTTTTAAACAAGTTTTGAACTTTGATAAGGGTAGGCACTTAGTACCCATATCAGCTGGATTGTATTCAGAGGCCACTTTTTCAAGATTAACCAAACCTTTTCAAATAATATCTCTTATAAAATGAAAACGTATATCAATATGTTTGGTTCTATCATGAAAATCTTGGTTTTTGCAAAATTGAATACCAGATTGAGAATCAGAAAATACAACCACCTTTTGTTTTAGAATACCAATTTCAGAAACAAGACCTTTAAGCCACAAGGCTTCTTTTAAAGCTTCAGTGACTGCAACATATTCTGATTCTATTGTAGGCAGAGCCACAATATGTTGCAGTTGGGATTTCCAACTTATACAAGAACCACAAAGTGTAAAAACATAGGAAGTTGTTAATTTTCTATTGTCTTTATCATTAGCATAATTTGAATCAACATATCCTTTCAAAATTATACCAGATTCACATTTAGAAAAACACAAGCTATAATCAGTGGAATGCCTCAGATATCTCAACAGCCATTTAACAGCATTCCAATGCACCACACAAGGATTAGACATGTATCTACTCAAACAAGAAATATCATAGGCAATATCAGGTCTAGTGCTCACCATTAAGTACATAACAGATCCAATTGCATTAGCATAAGGAATATTTTGCATCGCACACATATCAGGTTCAGTCTTAGGGGACTGTTCCTTACTTAACAGAAAATGAGAAGCAAGAGGTACATTCACATATTTAGCATTAGACATAGAAATTTTTTGTAAAATCTTTTCTATATAAGAGGACTGATGCAAATAAATGACAGATTTAGATCTGTCCCTGTTAATGTTCATTCCCAAAATCTTTTTAGCATCACCCAAGTATTTCATGTCAAACTTAGCACTTAGACAATTTCTAACATGATCAATAGATTTGATACAAGGTCCAGCAAACAAGATGTCATCAATATATAACAGTAAGAACACATGAGTATTAGCATCAAGTTTAAAATAAAGACAATGATCAAATTGACTTCTACAAAACTTTAAATCAAGCATGCACTGATCAAACTTTTTGTTCCACTGTCTTGGGGACTGTTTAAGACCATACAAAGATTTTTGGAGTAAACAGACATGATTGGGCTTGGATTTGTCCTCAAAACGCTTAGGTTGTTTCATAAATTTTTTTTCATCCAAGTCACCATGTAAAAAAATAGTTTTAATATCCAACTGCTTCAATTCCCAATCAAATTGAGCAACAAGAGCAAACATAACTCTCACAGTGACAAATTTAACAACATGAGCAAATATTTCTGTGTAATCAATCCCTTCCTTCTGAGTAAAACCCTTAACAACTAATCTTGCTTTAAATCTAACGCCCTCAGATTCTTGTTTGACCTTATATGTGATAACCCATATATTAATTAATATTTAGATTAGAGGTTAGTATAGAGGTTATGTTAGGGGTTAGTTTAGGGGGTGAGTTTAGGGGTTATTTTAGAGTAATTAGGGGTTAATATTAATTACTATAAATATGTATAATTTCATACTCAAATTCTACAACAAATTTCATATAATTATAAGGTATGATATTTTTTCTACTTATTATTCATGTTTTCTATGTATATGTATATGTATATATATAATTCCCAATTCACAAGCTTCTTTCAATATTTATTTTTATAAATTGATCCATTAATTAGTACGATTTATTAAAATCACATATTAATTATATAATTTCATATAATTATAAGAGAACGAAGGGGCCGAGGATTAGGACTTTTACTGTTCATTTTCTACATCGAATATCTGCGATTATTAAGGTAGGGATTTTTATATTATTTGTCTTTATTTAATGTTTCATGATTGTACTTCATTGATTGCAATATATGTCAAGAGGAAATAAATTCATATAAGCTAGGGGCTATGAAAAGGGTCCGGGATCAAACGAATCTTCGTGCCCGCAATGCTATATGCGAGAACCGACCGACTAGTCAGAGGAAAAAGAGAAAAATAATGAATTTACTGTTGTAATTATGTGAATGTTTTTAATGTCATATTAAATATTGACAGATATATCCCTACTGAGCGAGATGAAGCTCACCCCTATTATTATCATGACTTTCAGGTTGAGGAATCCGGCTGAAGATATGATGTTGTGGATGGTGGAATAAATCATGCTTTATTTTAAATAATTATGATCAGACTAAATTTTAGATTTATGTCTTTAATTTTCCGGTTTATGCTTGGAAGAGTTGTTGGATATTTTAATTTGGAAGATGTAATATTATTGTTATTATTATTAATATTATTATTACTATTATTATTATTATTATTATTATTATATTTTTTTCCTTAAGAATTAAAAATTCTAAATCAATTTTTTTGATAATTATTGGATTACTTTAATTTATAAATTTGTGTTTTCTTATTAATATTTTAGAATACTTTAATTCATAAAATTGGGTCGTTACAAGTGGTATCGGACAAAAGAGTCTGATTCGTAGACTTGGAAAAACAAAGGCTTCTTTTCAAATTTTAAAAGAAAATAGTCTAATAACATACACCTTCATCATATTTCGTCCGGTTTCTCAAGGTATGCAATTTATTATGTCATGTTATTCCATTTATTTATGAAGTATCATTTTATATTATCATATTTTAGAAGTACATTTATCAATTCTTGTCATCATTCATTTTAAAATAAAAGCAATATTGTATTAAAGAAAATTCATAACAAGTACATGTATTACGATAATTTATATTAAAGAAATTTTATGATAAAATCGTATGGGCTTAATTACATGAACCTAGATAACCAATACCTATTCGATTTGGATTATTAGGAAGATGATTAGTGAGACCTTATGTTAACGAGAATGTGTTATTGAGGTTTATAGAAGTTACCAGCAACTTTGAGGTGATGGTGCTACCGTGCTAGTGCTCATGCCAATATTTTGATGATACTTGAGGGAGAAGAAAAAAAAAACCCAAGAAGCGAAACTTGAGAAAGATTCGAAGTTTTAGAAGACTTAGTGTCTTGTAAACTTATGGATTGATTAATAGACCCATTATCATTGATAGAGATGAGGAGTGAGACATGTTATCTATAGTTAGAGATGATTGACTAATCATCACTAGCTTTACGTTAGTTTTCTAATTATTATTGTTAGTTAACTTTTGGTTGTTGACTTTTATATTTTTAAGCATGAACCCCTGTTATTCGAGAATTATTATTATTAATAAGTTTTTTTATTCTTTAGGATTACACGTCTTGATTTGGATTATGATAAACATATGGGAACTATTAAGTTGATAGATGCAAAAGGATAATCTCTTGATTTTAGTTGTACAATGAATTTGATTAAGTTTTTACTAACCCTATGATACGGGGTTCAAGTCAGTTTGTTTTGATGGAGGCCTAGAAAGAACTTTACTACAATCCAAGTTAATGACAAGTGATATAAGCTTGTCGCCTAAAGCTTATAATGATTTATGTGTTTATGTAAATTAGATTGTTATTGCTGAGTTGGTCGATAAGTGTGCTATAGGCTTATTCTCAAATGAAGGTGATAAGGTTTACCCAGTTATAGCTGAACTACTGATTATAGTGTTTTTCTTGATTAATGTTTGAGTATATGGTTTACTCTATAAGGTTTGAGTTATTGAATATACCATTTTTCCTATGAGGTATGAGATATTGAACACAAGATTTTGCCCTATAAGATTTGAGTCATTGAATGTAAGATTTTCCCTTAAAGGATTTGAGTTATTTGAATATAGGGTTATTCCGTGTATTTGAGTGAATGGTTTTTCCTAATTACAGCTTGAGTATTTGGGCATATTGAAATATAAGGTTTTCTCAATAAGATTTGATTATTGTAGTTGTGAGTTGACAACCAATAAGGTTAGTTATTTGATGAAAAGTTCTCCTACTAAGGGTTAATGTATTGAATACATAAATAAATTTGGATTTGAGATGGATTTTCCCTAATGAGATTTGAACTTAGGATTTCTGTAAATTACGTTTTGAGCATGTAAGGTTTCCTTATTTAAGAGTTTGGTTGTATTGAACATAAAGTAATTACCCTAACTACGATTTAAACTGTGAGACCAAGGGTGAGTGACTTATTTGCTCACGGAGCAAGAGCAGTTGATAAGAGAATTATTTTGGTGGCTAAGTATGAAAAGAGATATTGAAACTTTTGTGGAAAAAGATTTGACTTGTCAGCAAGTTAAAGCCGAACACCAAAGACCATCTGGTTTAACTCAAACCAATTGATATTCCAGAATGGAAATGTAAGCACGTAACTATGGATTTTGTGGTAGGGCTTCCACCATCAGTCAAGGGAAATAAAGATGTTTGGGTTGTAGTGGATCATTTAACAAAGTCAGCTCATTTCTTACCCGTTAAGATGACGTTCAGTATGGAGCGATATGCACAAATTTATATTGAGGAGATAGTGAAACTTCATGGAGTTCCCGTGTCAATTGTTTCAGACAGAGATACGCGTTTTACTTCTAAGCTTTGGAAAAGTATACAAAGTGCCTTGGGAATAAAGCTAAACTTTAGTACGGCTTATCACCCGCAAACAGATGGACAATCTGAAAGGACTATACAAATATTGAAGATATGTTGAGAGCATGTGTGCTCGACTTAGGAAGTAATTTGGAAACATTATTACCTTTGGTAGAATTCACTTATAACAACAATTATCAAACGACATGGGATGGCTCCATACGAGAAGTTGTACGAGAAGAAAATGTAGATCACCATTATATTAGAGCGAAGTTGATGAAAGAAAAATTTTGGGGCCTGAATTAATTCGGCCAACTGTTGAGAAGATAACTATGATACAAGATCGAATCAAGATGGCTCAAGATAGACAAAAGTCATATGCTGATAGACGGAGAAAACATATACAGTTTGATGAAGGAGAAAAAAATATTTCTGAAAGTAGCTCCTATTAAACGTGTTATTCGATTTGGCGAAAAGGGAAAGTTGAAACCGAGATATATCGGACCATTTGAAATCCTTACACGAGTTGGAGATTTAGCTTATCAGCTAGCATTACCACCGAGTCTATCAAGTGTGCATAATATTTTTCACGTCTCTATGGTAAGAAAGTACGTTCACGATCCAAGTTACATCATGAATTATAAGGATCTAACAATCAACAATAACATAACATACGAGGAAGCACCAGAGGCTATTTTGGAACGCAAGATTCACCATTTGAGAAATAAAGATATTGCTCTGATCAAAGTACAGTGGACAAGCCTTGGCAGAAATGAAGCTACTTGGAAGCGTGAAGAGGAGATTCGTGTCAAGTACCCAACTTTTTTTTTCCAATTCTAGGTAAGATATCGAATTTCGAGGACAGAATTATATTTAAGGAGAGTAGAATGCGATAACCCATATATTAATTAATATTTAAATTAGAGGTTAGTATAGAGGTTATGTTAGGGGTTAGTTTAGGGGTGAGTTTAGGGGTTATTTTAGAGTAATTAGGGGTTAATATTAATTACTATAAATATGTATAATTTCATACTTAATTCTACAACAAATTTCATATAATTATAAGGTATGATATTTTTCTACTTATTATTCATGTTTTCTATGTATATATATATAATTTCCAATTCACAAGCTTCTTTTAATATTTATTTTTATAAATTATTTCATTAATTAGTACGATTTATTAAAATCACATATTAATTATATAATTTCATATAATTATAAGAGAACGAAGGGGCCGAGGATTAGGACTTTTACTGTTCATTTTCTACATCGAATATATGCGATTATTAAGGTAGGGGTTTTTATATTATTTGTCTTTATTTAATGTTTCATGATTGTACTTCATTGATTGCAATATATGTCAAGAGGAAATAAATTCATATAAGCTAGGGGCTATGAAAAGGGTCCGGGATCAAACGTATCTTCGGGGTGAACCCACAATGCTATATGCAGGAACTGACCAGTCAGAGGAAAAAGAGGAAATTAATGAATTTACTGTTGTAATTATGTGAATGTTTTTAATGTCATATTAAATATTGACTAATATATCCCTACTGAGCGAGATGAAGCTCACCCCTATTATTATCATGACTTTCATGTTAAAGAATCCGGCTGAAGATATGATGTTGTGGATGGTGAAATAAATCATGCTCTATTTTAAATAATTATGATCAGACTAAATTTTAGATTTATGTCTTTCATTTTCCGGTTTATGCTTGGAACAGTTGTTGGATATTTTAATTTGGAAGATGTAATATTATTGTTATTATTATTATTATTATTATTATTATTATTATTACTACTACTACTATTATTATTATTATTATATTTTTTCCTTAAGAATTAAAAATTCTAAATTAATTTTTTTTGATAATTATTGGGATTACTTTAATTTACAAATTTGTGTTTTCTTAATAATATTTTAGAATACTTTAATTCATAAAATTGGGTTGTTACATTATATAACCATTTACAATCAACCACAGAGCAGTTTGGAGGTTTTGGAACAAGAATCCATGTGTTATTAACATGCAGAGAAGTCATTTCATCATGTATAACACTCAACCACTTAGTAGATTCAACAAAATTCATAGCTTCAGAAAAGGTTTTAGGCTCAGAACCATGAATAGATTCAAACACAGAAAACCCATAGGATGTCATGTGAAAATCAACATATTTGTTTGGGATTCTAACATACCTCCTAGTTTTATCCCTAGTTAACACACAATCATTCAAATCATCATGAGTATCATCAACAGGTTCATTATCAGTGTTAACATCAGGAAAATCATTATGCATATCATGCACATTATCATGCTGAGTATCATCATCAATATGCACATCATGATCATTCATATTATCAGGCAAAGTATCATTGATAGGTGAATCAGCAGGCAAAGCAATATTAGGAGACAAAATAGAAAGCTCCACCCCAGTTGGAGTATTATCACTTTCAGAAATAGTTTAAGGAGTAGGATGCACAAGACAAGGGAATTCAAGTTCATTGAATAAAACATCCCTACTAATTATAGTTTTAAAACCAGGTTCTCCTATGTTCCAAAGTCTATAGCCTTTAACCCCTTCAGGGTAGCCAAGAAATACACATTTTATAGACCTTGGTTCCAATTTATCAGTCTTTTGATGTACAAAAGCAGTGCATCCAAAAATGTTCAAGTTAGAAAAATCCACAGCTTTTCCGGTCCAAATCTCTTCTGGGTATTTCCCCTTCCAAGGGGACTGAGGGAGACTTATTGATTAAATAGGTTACTGTGACTACATCTTTTCCCCAAAACCTTTTAGAAAGTCCAGAGGTAGCAAGCATGCTCCTCACCCTTTCTAAAAATGTTCTATTCATCCTCTCAGCAACACCATTTTGCTGAGATGAATAGGGCACTGACTTGTGCCTTTTTATACCAAACTCATCACAAAGATTATCCATCAATTGATTGCAAAATTCCAGGCCATTATCAATTCTTAAAACTTTTATCTTTTTGCCAGTTTGGTTTTCAATAATAATTTTCCAGGTTTTAAACTTATCAAAAACAACAGATTTATTCTTCATTAAAAACACCCAAACTTTCCTGGAATAATCATCAATTATGGATAAGAAGTATCTATTTCCACCATGAGTATGCACAAAAGAGGGACCCCAAACATCAGCATGCAAGTATTCAAGCAATTCAGAACTAGAGGATGATTTGGGATTAGTAGCGGAGGGGAACTTAACCCTTTGATGTTTTTCTTACACACATGATTCACAAAAAGACAAAGCATCAAGTTTTTTTTTTTACCAAAACAACCCTTATTCTGTAGAATATCAAGCCCTTTAGAGCTAATGTGACCAAATCTTTTATGCCATAAATCAGTCAAATCATTTGACACAGGCTTAACAACTTTATGCACAGAATTAGGCACAAAAGAACCATGTTTAGCATGCAAAACATAAAGGCAAAAGAACCATGCCTTTTGCAATTATCATAGATGCAAAACATAACCATCTTCCTTCATAGCCATCATGTTCAAGCATAGCACAGGATATCAGATTATTGGATAACTCAGGAACATGTCTCACATCATTAATGAGTGTCAAAACATAACCAATTTCAAGTTTCAAGCACACAGTACCCACACCAAGAACTTGACACTTTTTATCATTAGCCATGGAAACAGATCCACTTTGCACTGAAGCATAAGTATTAAACACATGTTTAAAAGATGTCATATGGAATGTGCATGTAGAAACAATTAGCCATTCATAATCACGGAAAGCATTTGAAACACATAATTCACAGAATCAAGCAACTCACACACCATAAGCACATCACCCATATGATCATTAGAAGTAGTCAAGTTCATAGAGTCATTGGCTTGGTTTTTATTGTTCTGGTTATTGTTTTGATTGTTGTTCTTGTTATTCCTGGGTTTAGTACACTCTTTGATATAGTGACCATGCTCACCACAGTTATAACACTTCCTATTATTCCTAAGTTTAGAATTAGACCTCCCTCTGCTTTTGCTTCTCTTTCTACCTGACTTATTGTTATTGTTATTGTTATTCCCATTCCTTTTGTTCTAATTTCTACCTCTAACATGCATCACTTTCCCTGACCCCTGTTCATTCCCTTGGATATTTTCAGATCTAATTCCTTACTCTTAAGGCCATTAATCACAGTATCAAGGGTAATAGAATCTCTACCATACTTAATGACAGATTTCACATCAGCAAAAGAATCAGGAATAACATTCAACAAGATAATAGGAGTATAATCATCAATGTTTTTATCACCAGTCAACTTGATATCTTGTATCAATTTTGTAAAAACATCAAAGTTTTCATCCATATCTTTTGTCAAATCAAGTTTGAATCTGAAAAAATTTTCAAGTAGAAAGAGTTTGGAAGGTAATGAAGTTTCAGTAAAGAGTTTACCAATTTGTTCCACAAATCCTTGCACTAGATAACTTGCCAACTTTTCTTAACACAAAATCAGAAAGATTTAGAATAATGGATGAATAAGCAAACTCATCAAGTTCATCTTTGATTTCAGCAATATCTTTACCAATATACTTTTGCTCAACAGCTTTAAAACATTTTTGTTGAATCAAAATGCCCTTCATTATTTGTTGCCAAATAGAAAAATCAGTTTTTCCGTTGAAGGGTTCCATGTGATAGCCAGAAACACCAGTCATTATCACAAATATAGGCAAGAATATATCACAAAGATAAGATACAGGTAGTTCACAAAGTACACAAGAAGTACGCCAAGATCACAAGGAACAAATCAGCAGAAACAACACACAGTGGACCACACAGAGTCCTATCAGAGCAACAAGAAAATGAATAATAGGCAAGCAAGGACCACACAGAGTCCAACACAAAGCAACAATGGACCACACAGAGTCCAAATAAAATAATAGATCAATAGAAATGAGATTAAAGGAACTAGGGTAGATCCCCAAGCACCTCGAGGATTCCATGCGCTCGTGGGCACGGTCAAGAGGCTTGATGCTTAGGGTTTCCTAAAACTACTGCGCATCGAAAGTAAAAGAGAGAGAAAGGGAAGAGAATAGTCCTTACAACCAGGAGCAAGTCATGGGTATCAAACCAATCACAGAGATCACCAGGAGCTAAAAATCACTAAGATCCCACTAGAAACAGAAGCACCAACCCACCAAGAGGCATATAGGTGCTCTGATACCACTGTTGGGTATCTATCTGCCTCAAATAGATCGATACACTTAGTACCGATGAACAGATTACAGACTCAATAGCCTTTTATACAAATTAACTCTAGACACTTTTGTACTGAAAGAAAATTACAAGAAAAAAATCAAAGTACAATGAAAATATAACAAAGAAAAATATAAGGGATAAAACCCTAAAACCGATTATGAAATAATTCGGCTCAGGACCAGTTTTTTCCCAAACCACCAATATGTCACCAGAGAACCAAGAAATGACACCCACTCATCCAAGCCAACAATAGCCCTCAAGATCCTAAGTGTATGAAACCCTCGAAACCCTCGAAACCCTAGAAAAGGCCCACAAACCCATCAAACCCTAATCGCACAAAGAAAGAGAGAATCAGTCCACAAAGATGGTGAACTAGTTAGAAAACACTCAGATCTAACACAATCACCCCAGAATCACACAGAAATCTAGCGAGGTAGTGAGCTTTCTAGAGAGAGAGATATCACAGAGTATCGAAGAAGGATCGAGAGAAGAGAGAGAAAAAACACCAGAATAGTGAATCATGGTATGGGGCTGGGGCTATTTTATAGGGTCAATGAACGAACCAAATCAGGACTAAGGATCGGGCGACTAGGATTAGAGTTGAAGGATCTGCGGACAAGCAATTTGGATCCCGCAGTCCGAGTCCAAGACCCGAGTTCACGCATGGGTTCAACACTTGGGCTAGTTTCATATTGGGCTGCTAAAGTGGGCCAACAATTATTGATTAATGGATCATATAAAATGGGCCAACTAATACAACAAGCATTTACACAGTAGCACACTTTTTTTTTTGGATGGCTTAGTTCTTGCCTTCACCGAACTAATCTTGGCCTCTATAATCCCGTTTCTAGAGTCCTGAAGGAACCTCAGGTTTCCAACAAGGCATGTACATTGTGCACAAGGGTTTCAGTGTCACACTGCCCTTTTCTAGTCTTCTTTCCATCCAACAGGGCATATACACTTTTGTGCACAAGGGGCTTGATGCCACATTGCCTTCTTCTAGCATTCCTTCCAAGAAGCCGATGGTTTTAGGTGAGATTCAATCCCCACTCTAACGCCGGGAAGGAAGACAACATTGTTGATTGATCAATTAGTTGAAATATGCCTTGAAGGACTTGAAACAAAGACCACAAGGATCTTAGGACCTCCTCCCTACCACTAGAGCGTGACTTGTTGAATTAGCGCATTCTTAATTGTTACTATGTGACCCTAAAACACAAAGTGCTTTTAGTCTTTGTGTCAAATAGACTGTATGTGGACTTTTGTTGCTCTACAACTATATATTATTTATAAAATTATTAAATATGATAATTTTTTATCAAAGTGTTTTCACCGAATAATTATGTTGACGATATTTTTTGTCTAATGACGATATGCCAAAGTAACAAAACAGTAAACAATACAATATGCAACTAGCCAATGATTTGATTAAAATGAATAATATATATGTGTATACATGAGAATCTCAATTGAATGAGCATTATATTTATACAATTTTCATTATTCAATGGACTTATATATTTTAAACATTAAAGACGCATAATTTTCATTATGAAACATAAAAAAAAGATAATTTATGTTGTATTGGTAGGAGGTACGAGTAGGAAAATAATATGTTAAATATTAGCTTCTCAAACTTATCATTTACAACGTGACGTATATGACTGATTTATAGGCGGACCAGATCTTATGTTCAAAAGGATGTTCATCTTCAATTTCACCATATGGATGATTCTCGCGTGTGTAGAAACTATTATATCAGTGATCTG
Organism: Rehmannia glutinosa; assembly: GCA_016081115.2. Taxonomy (NCBI): domain Eukaryota; kingdom Viridiplantae; phylum Streptophyta; class Magnoliopsida; order Lamiales; family Orobanchaceae; genus Rehmannia; species Rehmannia glutinosa. The sequence continues at coordinate 15,855,037 of CM071925.1, forward strand.
GCCCACTTTAGGCTGGAAGAATCTACGTAAGGAGTTTTCCCCCACAAGAAGGATCTACTAGAAGGGACAGTGGCGCGAGGGGCAGGAGCCCTTCGAGTAAAAGACGCTAAGTTAACCAAATGATTAAATTAAAGCCCTTTTCGGTGGCATTAAGGTTAGGTAGGGAATAATAGCCCTACCCCAGAAAAAACATGAGTAACATTAAATGTGGGATATAACAACTTGGGACATAAAGACAGAGAACAACTCATAAGAAGGAGCGGCGGTGATGGTACAACCAATGACAAGACATAAAGGCGGGAGGCATGTCGATCAAGGGAATGCATTTAATGCGAAAGATATTCTCTGATCACTTCATTAATGATGCCGGATTTGAGGACCAAAAAGGGGGTGGGTCAAAGGCCACACTTGCCAGGAAATAAGTATGGGCGTGGCCGGCCTGCCCAAAAGTAACCCTTATGAGAGGAGACCTGCCAGCGAGTAACTTTGACGGATATTGAGTGGAGAATAATCAGAGACCTAGCAGAAGGAAACATGTGTAACACCCTGGATAGGGGGAAGGGAGAGGCCAAAACTCAGGTATAATAGGGGCATCACCCACTTTGTTAAAAGTTTACAAGTTTTATTGCTTTACGCATATATACACATTATTCAATATTCTGGCTCTAACTTTGGCATCAGAGTGCTGAAGCTAAAAAACCCTCCGATTTTGGCTTTGCAGGTGTGACGAGGAGTGGAATTTGGATCCTTGATAGTTTAGCACAACCATGATAGATCAAGTGGTGCCATCTATGGGAAATTTGAGTTCAAGGCGTGATGATGAGCGAATCAGGGTCTCGGGGAAAGGAGGTGATGGTTACCCCGGGGGATGGAACACGAATACCTGGTCATTTGGAGGAGATGCTTGGCGGGTCATTTCTCAACACCCCATGGATTGTGCCAGGATCTTTCATGAACCGAGTGATGATGGTGAACTTGAATGAGGAGTTTGCTAGGGAGACGTTGCAGTTCACAAGGGGACAACTAGAGAATCTAATTTCTAGTGCGGTATCGAAGGCACGGGCACAAAAGGAAACTCCGGGACTTCCCCTAGAGGAGCCCCTTCAGCGTCCGGAGGAGGTAGCGCCTAAGGTCGAAGGACTAGCTATCAGATGGGATGGCGAAAAGATGTAGTAGAGAATGGCTGGTATGGAGTTAGTGAAGAGTAAAATCCCTTTTAGAGCGGTCGTGATTGCAGAGAGGCTACCAACAAACTTCTGCTCATTAATTTATGAATATGATGGAACAAACGATCTATGTGAGCATTTGTGATGATTTGAGAACTCAACCCCTTTTCACAGATATTCGGATGGAGTGAAGTGAAGTGCCGAGTCTTTCTTAGAACACTATCCAAGTCGGCCCAACAATGCTTCATCCAGTTACCCCCGGAGTCCAACTGTTCCATTGAGGAATTTGGTTTGGCTTTCTTACATTAGTTCGCAAGCTCACGGAAGCATCAGAAAATGTCCTTGGCACTTTCCAGGATTAAGCAGTTGGCAGGGGAATCTCTGCATGATAATGTGAAAACATTCACGGCAGCGGCGTTGGAGGTGCCTTCAGCAAACCAAGAGATTTTAACTAGTGCTCTTACCCAAGGGCTAAGGGAGGGAGATTTCTTCAGGTATTTGGCTGAGAGATTGGAGAGGGATCTTGATGATCTCATAGTTAGAGTGAAGAGTATGTTAATTTGGAGGAAGTGCAAAAGGGTAAGAAGGAGGAAAGCCGTGATAAGAGAAAGGATATGGTGGAAGGGTATCATGAGGCGGGATCAAAGAGACCCTGTGATCAGGAGAGAAGGACTGATTTACTCTCACGGGTGGCTGAGCCGAGAAGATATACTCCTTTGGTGGGCCAAGGGCACGAGTGTTGATGGAGGTGGCAGGGAATAAGGAGCTAAAATGGCCCACGAACTATTCAACGGTACCATCGAGACCGAAATCCAATTTCTTTTGTGAGTACCGCAACTATTTTGGGCATACCATGGAGGAGTGCCGACATTTGAAAAATGAGATAGAGAGGATGATCAAAAAGGGATGGATGTCCGGTTGGGTAAGCTTGGACCAGACACAGTCGAGCAATGCAAATGCCCACAAGAATCACCATCTCCCGGCGAGGGGAGAGAGAAAAAGAAATACGAGAGCAGGCAAAGAGACCCCTCCCAAGAGGGGAACCATAAATATGATAACGGGAGGACCTACTGAAGTGGGAAAGGATGCAAGCTTTGTCATATCATTTGGGGCAGAGGACCGAAAGAGGGATAGCACTCGGACATAATGACGCTTTGGTCATCACGACTACGATAGCTAATTTTGAGGTAGCTCGGATCATTGTGGATATTTGTAGCTCACAACGATTTGTTTCATGAGGGTTATTTGAAAATGGGAATGGAGATGAAGTGGAAGCCGATGGACACAACTATGTTCGGGCCGGTGGAGGAGTGGTTGAACCTATCAGGCGGGTGATCCGGCATGTTACTTTGGGAGATCATGGCATAAGACGTGAATGGTTAGTTTTCTTGTTGTGGATTCATATTCTACCTATAATCTCATTATTTGTAGATCTACACTCAATACTTACAAAGTTATTGTATCTAAATTCCATATGAAACATAAATTTGTCGTGGAAGATTGAATGGGGAAGTGTTGGGAGATAAGTAGGTAGCTAGAAAATGTTATGTGGAAGTTGTGAGAAAGGGAGAAGAAAATAAATCAAAGCGGAAGGATGTGGATAGTGAAAGGAAAACAAACCCCCTTAAGATAGTTAAGAGAACGGAGAATGTGAAAGAACCGGGGATATTGTCTGTAAGACTTGAGGAAGAGCTTATTAGCATAGAATTGGTGCTAGGAGATCCAAACAAAACAACCAAGATAGGGACATAGCTGGGGCTAGGATTAACCAGTGAGATTATGGAGTTTTTAAGGAAAAATGTGGATTTATTTGCATGGAGTTTAGGAGATCTGGGAGGAGTAGATACGGAACAGTTGATCCACCACCTCAATGTTGATCCGGAGAGGAGACCAGTCAAGGAGAAAAAGCGGCCTTTCGGTTGGGATAAGGATAAGATCATTCAAGTAAAAGTGAATAAGATCTTGAAGGCAGGACACATACGGGAGATCGAATTCCCGGAGTGGTTGTCTAATGCGGTTATGGTTCTGAAAGGGGATAAGGTCAGAATGTGTATCAATTTTCACGATCTTAATTAGCCATGTCCTAAGGACCACTATCCGTTACTAAGGATAGACCAGTTGGTAGATTCAACCTCGGGGTATGAACTCTTAAGTATGATGGATGCATATCAGGGGTACCACCAGATACGATTGACACCGGATGATCATAAAAAAGTAAGTTTTATCACCTCATCCGACACGTATTGCTACGTAGTTATGTTCTTTGGGCTCAAGAACACAGGTGCTACTTATCAGAGGCTAATGGATCTGATGTTTCGAAAACGGCTGAGAAGGAATATGGAAGTATATGCCAATGATATGCTGGTAAAGATCAAGCTGGCCAAATCTTATGTGGCTGATCTGACAGAAACGTTCACAGTATTGAAAAACTTTCGTATGAAGTTGAACCCCTCCAAATGTTCTTTTAGAGATATGTCGGGAATGTTTTTGAGTTATATGGTCATGGAAAGAGAAATCAAGGTAAATCTCGAAAAGGTAAAAGCGATTATTGACATAGCATTGCCCACTAATGTTAATAAAGTGACAAATAGCATTGCCCACGGTTTAATGTTAAGGGTGTTGATGAAGGTGCAACAAATTTTAATGAATTAAAAGTATTTTTGTCGACTTTAGACCAAACCAAGCATGGGAAAACTTGTACATATATCTTTCAAAGAGGCGAGGTCGCAGTGAGCTCGTCTTGTTAAGAAATGAGCAGGGCAAGCATATGCAAATTTATTATGTGAGCAAACTACTGCAGAGGGCGTAACTAAGATATTCAGAGGTGGAGAAGGAAGGATTAACATTAGGGGTGGCGGCACGGAAACTCATGTCATATTTCTTGTGACATAAAGTAATAGTCCTTACCAACTTATCCTTGTGGCGAATAATGGATAAACCAGAAACCTTTGGCATGATGATAAAATGGGTTGTAGAGACGGGAGAATTTGAGATGGAATATCGCCCGAGAACAACAGTAAATGCATAGGCTTTAGAGGGTTTTTTGCAGGAGATGATGCAACCAGATGATGAGCTGGGAACGTGACTCTTACACATAGATGGCTCTGCCTAAGGGTGTCAATTTTTGACCCGACACATAAACCTGCCACGAACCTAATACGAAATTAATGGGTACGGGTCCAGGCTTTATGGGTCCGGGTTGAATTTGGGTCGAACCCAAATAACCTGCCAATTACACAGGTCGGGTTCAGGTCAACCTACTATGACCCACTAAACCTATCTAACACATTTGTGAATTTAAAAGAAAACTAAGTAAATGATTAATCATAAGAAAAAAATAATAAACAAGACTCATCCTTAAAACTTAAATGATAAAACCTCCTTAATTATGTATATTGTTAATATTTTGCATGTCTTTTTTAATGTTGTCCTCAAAATATGATTAGTATATCATGTTATTTATGAAATTTTGTTATTTCTTTTTGTATGTTATGAATTATGATATTTTTTATTGATTGAATAATGTGTCATAGTGATTGATTTAAAAAAATAAATGTATTCAGTTAAAATTATTAAATGTATATAAAAGTAAATTTATTAAATTGGTTAAGCAGGTCGGGTCCGGGTTACCTATGAAATAAACAGGTCGGGTTTGGGTTCAAGATTCTGACACGAATAGTTAAACATGCCATTTCTGACACGCGAACCCATGAACCCGAACCCATGAACATGGACCCAATCCAAATTGACACCCCTAGTTCCGCCTCATCATCATGGTGTGGGGTAGGTATAGTGTTGACTAATCCCAGTGGGGAAGATTTGGAGTTTGAAGTCCTCCAACAACGAGGCTGAATATGAAGCGCTAGTGTGAGGGATATATATGGCCATCAATCTACGAGTTAAGTCCCTCATAGCCTATTCTGATTCAATACTGGTTACTCACCAGATTGCGGGGATTTTGAGACAAGGGACGAAAGTATGAAGAGGTATGTGCAAATAGTGGGGAAGTTTACAAAGCAGTTCATCACGTTTAAACTAGAACAAATACCAAGGAAAGAACTACTAAGGCAGACCATTTGTCCAAAATAGCTAGCTCGGATGCTGAGTACAACACTAGAAAAATCACTATCCTATCAGACAAAACTAGCAGCTTGGGGTTAGAAGTCTTGTCATTGGAATATGGCACGAATTGGAGGAAAGACATTCATAGCTACTTGGCTCAGGCCATTTTACCTGAAGAAAAGAGAAAGGCAGCAAGGGTTCAGGCGAGAGCATTTAGATTTTGCCTGGTAGGAGGAATGCTATACAAGAGAGCTTTTTTGCTCTTGTATCTAAGATGTATAAGAAAACAAGAAGGAGCTTTTGTGTTGCGAGAGCTCCATGAGGGAGCATGTGGAGCACGTGGGGGGAACAGGTTGTTAGCCCAGAAGGCTCGGAGAGCTGGATATTTTTGGCCAGGGTTAAAGGATGACACCCAGAAGATGGTACAAATGTGTGATAAATGCCAGAAGAATGGCCCTCTTATTCAAAGAACCCGCCGAGTTCTTTGGGAGTAATGAGTTCTCTCGCCCTTTTTCTAATTGGGCATTGACATCGTGGGACCTCTTCGAATGGCATCGAGGTAGAGAAAACCCTTGGTACTGGAAGTAGACTACTTCAGTAAATGGGTGGAGGTAGAGCCCTTAGCAAAGATCAAGGAAGAAAATATTATGGAGTTCATTTGGAAAAATACAGTTAGCTGATTTGGTTAGCCAAAGGACTTGGCCTCGGATAACAGAACAAAGTTTCAGGGAAGGAAAATAAGAAGCTGGTGTGAGGAGGTGAAAGTAAAGCAACATTTCACATATGTAGCCCACCCGTAGGACAACGGGCGGGTAGAGGTCACTAACAAAACTTTAGTCGAGGTCCAAGGAAAGACTGGAATAAGTTTGAGATGACTGGGTGAATGAATTGTAATCCGTGCTATGGGCTTATCTAATGTCACCTAAGGAAACTACAGGGTAGACGCCCTTCAGTTTGGTATATTGGAATGGAAGCTGTGATACTCGCCGTGATAGGAATGGAAACCCACCAAGTTCATATATATGAGAAAGCTCGCAATGATGAGTTGATGAGAGAAGCCTTGGATGATTTAGAAGAAAGGAGAGACAAGGCTAACCTAAGGATGAAGATCTATAGAACACTGATGAAATCGGCCTATGACAGACGAGTCAGAAAACGTAACTCCTAAGTGGGCAATCGGGTGTTGTGGCAGGCGGATGCATTGAAGAAAAGGGATAAGTTGGAAAGTAATTGGGAAGGACCTTAAAAGGTAGTGAGGGCAATAGCAGGCAGAGCTTATGAGCCAGAAGAAATGGAAGATCGAAAATCCCAAGGCCATAGAATGTGTGCTACCTTAAGAAGTTCTATGTCTAGAATTTAGTTTTGAATGAAGAATGATGCATCTTTTTTGAACGCTTTAATCAAATGAGAAGGAAATGGCCTCTTTTTATTAATCTAGCTCCAGATGCCATTTATAAACCCTGAAGGGGAGAACCTAAGTCTCTAATTGTGCATTCAACTTAAACCATTTATAAACCCTGAAGGGCAGAGTTGAGCTCTTAATCCCCCAAGTCTTAAGTTTTGAATTGACCATTCAACTTAAGTTGTTACCATTTATAAACCTTGAAGGAGCCGAGCTCAATCCCTTAGTCTTAAGTTTTGTATTGTGCATTCAACTTAAGTTATTACCATTTATAAACCCCTGAAGGGGAGAGATGATCTCTAAATCCCCAGGTCTTAAGTTTTGAATTGTGCATTTTAACTTAAGTTATTACCATTTGTGAACCCGAAAGGAGCCGAGCTCAATCCCCAAAGAATTAAGTCTTGAATTTTGCATTCCAGCTTAAATTACTATCATGAATAAACTTTTAAATGAGAAAGTTTAACCTTGAATCTTTACAACCATAATGATTGAAGTTAAAGTAGAGAAAATAACAAAAGTACGAATAGAGAGTAAGAAGAAAAAGCATAAACCCCTTTTTAATGGATAGATGAGCGACAATTTACATTAGATCACGTAGTCTACTAGAAACCGATCGATCTATGGAGAGTAGTAGGGAAACTAAGTACTAAAAAATAAAAATAAAAGTGGCTACAAAGAACCATAAAGAGTATTCCAAAATGCAAGTAAAGCAGAAAAGCTTGAGACATAACATAGCAAAAGCAGGAATCAAACAAAGACCGCTGCGGGAAATGAAACAATCGAGCCCCAGGGTTAGTAACTTCCTCTCCATCATGAGCGTTCGCTTCAATATCATCGCTCAAAGTCTTTGGGATGGAGACAAAGTCTTTGGGATAAGGAGGGTCGAGTGACCGAAGGTTGGGAAGCCCGAGCCGAGGTTCGCACACGGACGACGACATCGCCTTGGCCTCAAGGGCCGCATTATGGCGTTTAATTCTAGAAGAACCTTTTCTGCAGGAACATGAAACTTATATCCTCTCTCCTGACCTTGGCTGGCCATAACTTGGAGACCAAGTTCAAGATAGGGTAGGGAAGCCTCAACAGTGGCCTCCTGAACCTCTTCAGAATTCATAAATTGCTCTTTCTCTAGGGCCCACTCTGCCCGACATCTCTCCGCTCAGCTTTTCCTTTGGCCATGGCTTCTTTAATCACTCTGAGTTTCTCTTCCTCAAACCGATTGGCCTAAGCGTGGGCCTTAGTGATGGCAGATTGAAGCTCAGATTCTAGGATATTAACTCGGCCGCAAAGGTGCTGCAAGCTTTTTTCTAGAGTAGAATTAGAGACACGGAGCTCGAGTTCGACAACAAAAGTAAGGCCAACCTTGACGTCTCTAACAAGCAAGCCCATATGAAGAATCATCTGTTATCAATTAGGAAAAGGTTAAGAAGTCTATAATAGAAAAACATGATAATTGAAATAGAGTAAGACATAGTTACCATGGAAGCCAAATCAGCTATGCGAATCATCTGAGAATCAAAATTGGACGAATCCAAAAGTTGCAGGTCATGGGGAGTGACTAGACCTTGAACCCAGCTGGCTCCTCGTTCAGGATCCTATATCTCCAAAAGAGAAGGATGCTCTGGGGAAATAATGATGGTATCCTGGTGGGTAGTTCGGGCCCTCTGAGTAGGCCGAGAGGTGTCGGTTGTGGAGCTGGCTGCTCATTTCCCATGACGCATCAGATCAGCAGATGGTGAGGAGCTCTGGGAGTGATGACTTGATGGTTCAGGACGGGAATGTGCAAGGACCACTGTTCAAGGAGGTCCTATCAGAGGGGCCGGGTCTTGCCCTTCTGGATGGACAGGTTGGGTGGCCACTTTCCTAGCCTAGACACACGTGGCGTTGAGTTTGTTCATGAGTTGATCTGTAAGAAAATGCAAGGTAACCAAGCTAAAAAAATAAAAAAGGTGCTTATAGGAATAGCAAATAATTAGTATACCTAGGGAGTGAGGCAAAGAGACATCCAAAGGACTTAAGCGGAAATGGTAAAGCAGTGGCCAAGATTCGATTAGCAGTTGAGCATGGTAAGGATCATGATTTAGGCGCCGAGCTAGTGCGAGAGAGAAGGAGGAAAACTTAGGGGGCTACCCCTGATAGGGCATTTCGGTGATCCATTTGATGGGACAAGGCCAAGGGTCGGGAGAAGAGATGAAGAAATACTGTTTTTTTCCAAGCTTTGTTGGAATTTGGGACTCAATCAATAATTTGCAATCCCACGGCTGGTGAAATAAAAAAATCCCAGAGGGTTAGAGGGTATGGCATGGTAGAAGTCTCGCCAAAGCTGAATCGTTGGCACTTCCCCGAAATCGTACATTATCATATAAAAGCTCACTAATAAAAAGATGAAATCAGGAACTATTTGGGGTAAAGGGATCCCAAAAGACTTTGAAACCTGGCAAGGAAAATCAGAAATGTGAAATCTCAGGCACACTTCCATTTATTCCACAAAGAAAGTGACATACCCCCAAGGAGGGTTATGTGGTTGGTCATTAGACCCAGGTAAGCGTTAACCCGAAGGTTAGCCAGGCTATTCTCTGACATGGTGGTGGCAACGTTGGGGTAGGCTGGATTGGAATTGGAGGAAGTTATACAAACTTGTGGGGAAACATGGGTAGTGAATTCGAGGATTACCTCTGACGGAGGATGGCATTGTGGCAAATTGACGCTTACTAAGAAAAGAGGAAGTATAGATTATAGAGGGGAAAGAGAGAATCTAATGCCAAGAGGGAAAAAAAAGGTAGGAGAAACTTACTTCGTTGACTAGCCATGAAGGGAGCTGTTTGAAGAAAGATGAAGGATTCTAGTAGTTGAAGAAAGGAGGAGGAAGAGAGTAATTGTGGTCCCTTATAAAGAGGGATTGACCCTTAGGGGCTAAGGCTTGTAGAAGAAGGGAGGTAGGTGGATCGTAGGACGTGGAGAAAATCAACAGCTAGGGAGAAGAGTGGATAAGTTTAGCAAAATTAATTAGACATGCCATTATGAGTACGAATTGCGAGGCGGCGATGAATTCAAAAAGGTGGAATTTAAAAGGTTGCCGCCCAAAAGCATAGTTGTAATCGCCAGGCCGACTCTAGTGGACATATCTTCTATCTTAGTCAACATAGAGTAGGAGAGTAGTTGATCTAGCCCACTTTAGGCATGACATATCTTAGCGTAAAAAGTGAGAAGGAACCCACAAAAGGATCTATTAACTTTGATGGATAATGAGTGGGGACTAATCGAGACCATATATGAGTAAAAGACACTATGTAACCATGGATTAGGGAGATGCCCATTGGTATAAAAGGGGCATCACCCTCTTTGGTAAAAGTTGAAGAGTTTTATCACATTACACATATATACACATTAAATATGGGATAGGCTCGACTTTGGCAATGGGTCTTGTGAATGGGAAAAAAGACAGTGAATAAGAGCGAAAGTTGGATCCTTTGATAGTCCACAACCAGGATGATCAATCATAAACCCCTTTTAGTCTTAGACTTGATTTATGGAAGTTTTAATATGGTAATTTTTATTTGATCAATCACTCATTTGGCGAAAAATGAGAAAAACATCATTTTAGAACATAAATCCGCCTAATTTATAGGATCCATGTTTTCAAGTTGACGATGGAGATTCGATAGAGAGTTCCTATAACCTATCTAAGAATATTACAAATCTAGTCTTCCAAATATATATGATTACAAACATTTCTATAAACTTTCTTCTGAATATCTTAAATATTTTTAATTAATTTCTTCATAAAAACCTTTCCTTACTTTACATCAATAGAATATAGTCAATTAGTCATGATCATCTTTTGTATCTATATTTTCCTAATATCTAAAATTGTGCAACAATTCTCAATAACACAAATATGAATATTTTAATCCATGATCTTTCCTGTGTGCCTCAAGAAAATGTCTGCCTTTTCTTTTTGATTTTTGGTAATTTGTTTTTCTATTTTGTTTTCCATTTATTTTCCTTGAACAAGTCAGTGAGTATACTGTCTGTTAGACTGTTCTATAAAGGACTTGATTTGCCATGCATTAGAGTTGAGAATCTGAGATTGATAAAAAAAAAAAATCCTCATTTTCTATGAAATGAGACCCTCTTACCTTCATTGTACACTCAAAAGTTTTAGTATATAATAATATTGACCGGACAAATTTCTAAAAGTTACATTAGTACACAACAAAATAGTAAAACATATTGTAATTGTCTTACTCAACCAGCAAGCGTATATTGACAAATTTCTTATTTTTATTGAATAAAAATATTGCCTTAATCTTTATCAATAATTATATAAATCCATCGGGTTTTTAATTAATTCTTCACAAAAATATTTTTCGTCATGTTTTTACATCAATGTTTTAGTCAATTAGTCAGTTGATCATCTTTTGTATCATTTATATTTTCCTAATATCTAAAATTGTGCAACAATTCTCAATAACACAAATATGAATATTTTAATCCATGATCTCAATAAACCAAATAATGTATAAAGTGTAATGACATTCATTTTTTAGTCAAAATAATTAAAAAAATATGTTTCTGAAAATACATAATTATTTTTTAATTTCACAAAACACATATGGCCAATTTCACCTATTACCACATAAATAATGTAAAATAAAAACTCTGGACTGATTTCTAACAATTAAAAACACATTGAATAAAACTTCATATTCCTTTGTACAAAAGCATATGCCCTGAATAAAAACAGCATCCGTGCAATGAGAGGTGACAATCAACTAACCAAAAAAACTGATGATTGATTATGTAATTGAGTTGACGGTCGCTTGTGCTTTGCTCGTGCAAATTGACACGTGTCGACGACCCTTTTGCTGATTGTATTACCATTTTTGGGAAAAAATTAATTGCGGGTCCAAAAATGGTGAAGTTTTATGGGATGAAAAGCTGGTGAAGAGTGGGTGTGGTGGTCATCGGCTTTGGCGCCCTGTGGACCGTCAGATGGAAACTGAGGTGGTCGCGTAATCACGTCGTCAAATCCTGCGCCCTGCGTCGAGTCAATGTTGACTCTTTTCTTGATCAATGTTTGATTGGTGTTTTGAATATTGCTTGAATTTGTAATTTGGGTTTTTCTTTTTGTGGGTCAAAAAATGGTGTTATATTTCAGGTAATTTAATCAAATATAATTTTACCAAAAAGAGGGAAAAGATTCATGAAGAAAGTGAAGCGACCATGTAATTATGAACTTCTAATGGCCATTAATTATAAAAAGCTATCTATGGTTTATTGTGAAGAAAAATTTACAAGGTTATAAATCATGTGGGAAAAAAATTGCACAAAGTTAATGATTTAGTAATTACAATATTATTTCATTATATTTTAGATAAAATATTAAGTGATTTATAAAGCGATTAAGTGAGCATGAACAATGAGCATTAAAAAAACAAATTAATATGAGATTATCTTATATGATACCGTCTAATGGACTTGATTATTTCATACATGTTTTTGTCAATTAGTATTTGGAGACTGGCCATGAGATTCAAGAAAATTTGGAAACCACATTCTCAAATCCTAAATTAAACCAAATACCTCAAATCATAAATTTCGAAATTTGAAAAATCTTGCATTCGTATTGTTAACTATAGTCCTTTTATGTCATTTTACATTCAAGGGTATGTTAGGTATCTATCTGCCTCTAATAGATCGATACACTTAGTACCAAAACCAAAATTACAGACTCGATCGCCTATTAATACAAATATACTCTAGACTCTTGCAATGAAGAAAAGTACACTAAAAGAAAGATTACAGTTACAACAGAAAATATAACACAACTGTAACAGGGATACAACCCTAGATCCGAATATTGAGATTATTCGGCTCATGGACTGGTAAACAATAGAACGAACTGTCACCACGAATCACAACCCAGAGAACCAAGGAAGAAGCCACAAAAGCCTCGCCACAACACTTAAACCTCACAGCCTTTAAACCAGAAAACCCTAGAAACCCTGGATCTGAATCGAATCACCCAAAACCCTAATCACTCAGAAATAAGGATCTTGTACACAGAGTTGGTGAACAAGACAGCAACAACAAAGATCTCACCTCTCACACACAAAGAAACCTCAAATCTGTCCAAAGCAAGTGACTGAAGTTTAGAGAGAGAGAGAAGAGCACAAAGCACAGAAGAATCGAGAGAATTTGAGAGAGGAGAGAGAAGTAACAGATACGTAGAATGAATTAGGGTTCTGAGAAGTACCATTAAATAGGCACACATCAACGGTTCAGATTAAGTAGAAATCAACGGACCAGATCAGGCCAGTAGGATCCGCGGATTGTAAATCCGGATCCCGCGGTCCGATTCAGAAGACCCGAGTCACTCATGGGCCGGATGGTTATTGAAATTTGGTGGCTTTAGGTGTTGGGCTGCATTTTGGGCGTAAACAATGGGCCATCTATATCAACAATCTCCACTTGGCTCATTGTGTGATTCAATTAGACATTAATGGGAAATACCAGTCATCATCATTGCCGACTGCCTTCCTGGCACTTAAGTCAAGAAGGACTTGTGTTACAGAAGCACTAAAGCTAACTGCAACTTAGAAAGGATCCCAACAAGCACACAACAAGTCAAGTTCCCCATTGAATTAACATAAGCACTAAGCAAATATCAATCCAACAGCTGATTTTAATAGAAACACA